>CAAKHC010018689.1:0-14584 GCA_901007825.1 Macroramphosus scolopax
ACTAGTTTGTGTTTGCAAGTTTATTAGTTTGTGTTTGCTAGTTTATTAGTTTGTGTTTGCTAGTTTACTAGTTTGTGTTTACTAGTTGGAGATGCCTGCTGTTAGTTTGTCTGTTGCTGTTTCAGGTTTGCTATTGCACAGAAAAGGGCCTTTGAAAGGTTGTTGTAATCAGGACCTGGATGATGGGCTCACTGATGATGAAGCTGTTGAAGGCGCCCGGTCGGGAATGAAGTGCTTACCTGTGTCCAGGCGCCACTCCGTCCACCCCACAGTCAGCATATGGGTAAAAAAGGTCATGGTAACAGAGAAAGAATGAAGGTTATATATATATCCAACCCGAGTTCTACGAGCTCGGCTGGTCCCCTTTAATGGATCTATAATCCAGATGACAATCAGCACTGAACCATCAATCAATCCCACCTGTTTACCAGCCATGGTATTGAAATCAGCCATCCACAACGATAAATGTGAAGAGCGCCGAGGCAAATGGTAAATGGTGCATTTATAAAGCACCTTCCTACCTTAACGGCAATCAGCGCTCCGTACATGTGGTGATCATTCACCCATTCACACACACTACATGCACCCTTGGCAGAAGCTGCTATACAAGGTGTCAGGCTGCTAACAGAGTCACATTCATTCACTGATGGTGAAGGCATCAGGAGCAGTTAGCTCAAGGACACTTCTACAGAGACTCTGGAGGAGCCGGGGATCGAACCAGTAACCTGCAAAGAGGGCTCCACCTATCATTAAGCTGTATGGTTATGATGTTTGTTCAGGAGTAAAAGCATAAACATGATGGATCCTCTTTAAACTTGTAATTTGTTTCCCAGCTAAACAAGCAATTCATATTTTTCACGCCAAAAAATAGGTATGATGTCACCAGAACATTACGGTGTCCAACCCTGTTGTAGGAAAGAAGGATTGCTAACATCCGTTCCAGGTATATATTCCTGAATTTGAATTAGGATACATGCTGGTGTGTTGCTAGCTCGGGGTTAGCTCGTGAGCTTTCATACAAATTGTCTCTTTAACTATGCGGCCTTTAAACGTGTGCATGTTATTAGTTTATACACACTTTAGGTGTTAGCTTTGCCTGAGAACACAACTTCAGGGCAAATTAATTGTAATTTGAAGTTGTGGTTTTATATCTGAAACTTTTATTCTGAATTTTAATGTGCTGATAGAAAAACTTGCACACACAATGTGTTTTTTCTTAGAATTTTCCCTGAAAGCCAAAATTGCAACATTCCTCAAAAAAGTTTTCACTTAAACAAGACTAAACTCATTTTGTTTTTGTTTCAATTACAGTGAGATTAAGTTATTGGAGCCAAATCAGTCATTTTACAACAAAATAAAAAGGAGTTATTTTGCTCTCCTTTCAAGTTGTTGTACAGTATAATGTCTTTCCTCTTGTGCACAACATTCTGTGTTCCTGGAAGCAAATATTTAGACATGTAGATGTGAACCAAAGTGCATTGGGGCTGTGAAGCATCTCTTTGTGTCCAGAGCTCGCCACCTTCCCAAGCCTCCCGGTCATTCAAATGGTAAACCAGCAGAACCGACTCTTAATTCATTGGACGGCATTAGCAGTCCACTCCAGCCCTCTGCACTCCAGCCTGACTCACTGTTTCCCACTACTTTCTCCCAACGTAGAAAAGGAAAGCATTTACCATGAGAAAAGAGAAAAGAGAGGAGAGTTAGAGAGCTGGATGTGGCACGCTTTATCTGTAATCCGTCTCTTGCCATTTTTCTTCGAAGCATATCCTTCCCACTTTTGTTCCGTGATGTGTATGTGTGTTTCTCAATTGTCAACCTAGTGCAGCAGTACTAGTATCATAATATTAAAAGTATTATTATATCTCTAAAATCTAAAATGACTTAATGTTATTGCTGGCCTTACCTTAAACGAACCGTGCAGCTGTTCGGACTACGTTCTCATCAACGAATGAATTTGTGATTTGCAGATAACATGCTAGGAGACAGTTTTGGGCACGCAGGTCAAAGGTGTCACAAAGCAAAGAAACAGAAGGACTAAACCACAGTATCTCTAACTGGGATGCACCCAAATTGGAATATATCCCTGCAGAAAAGAAGGAATAATGCAATGGTAACATTACATTTCTTCTTCCTGAAGTCAGCTCTGTGATTGATGTATCTGAACGTCGTTTTGCACCATTACGGGCGCCCAAAAGATAATAAAGCCTATTCCGATTGCTACATAGGCCTTCATTAACTACTCATCTCATTGACTACACATCATAGAAAAGTGATCGCTACATTCTGCCGCGGCCCCAACGATTCAGCAGGCAGCTGGAGCTGACTGTCCCCGGCTTTGAAGGCACAAAAATTGCAATGCCAATGAATGTTCTTAGAAGATATAGAAGAACATTTGCTCGATTTAATGTGACTTCCAGTATGAATCATGCCCATTGCTGCTCCTCTCCCCGGACACAGAGACAGATATTTCTTTTGTTTACCGGATACAGAAAAGGACATCATTTATATCTAAAATCAGTAGTTGCATCACCGCTATTTCATGACGGTGGATTATAGAACATGCAGTGACTGCGAGAGATGTGAGTCTGGCATTCAACACCATGTCGAGTGGTGAAACCCGTGTTAATATGCAACTGCCTCTCAAAACATCCGGCTAATTACTTCCGATTTCCCTCCGAACGCCCCTCGGCAACGTTCAAATTGAAGCATGAAGCAAAGACAAGTGCATGTTCTGCTCCGGTAGCTCAGGTTATGGGAAAAGAGAGCGAGAGAGAGAGGGAGCAGCAGTATGGAGAAGGAGAGCAATCACTCAGTCATCTACCCGGGATTTGCATAGTGACTGTAGCCTCCATATAAAACCCATATAAATATCCCTTGCCAGGATCATCCTGCAAGTCTCTGCACACAAGCCTGAATTTGAAAGGTGATGCATACGACATACCGACTTATAAATGTTGGTTTGTGTACGGCGCTTCATTAAAAATCACAACTTCTCAACTGTAGGAATTTTCTGAAAAGCTTCATTAATGATGAAGACTGAGATGTCTATAGAAGCCAATTTTGTGGATTACTAATCCGCTGGATTACATCGTGTGTGCGTTGACGGTCATGTGTGCGGATTCTGCAATGGATATCCCCGATTCCTCCACCCTGCATTATCTATGGACTGTTACACGCCTCAAAAGTTCGATAATATTGAGTGATGGGCTTGCATCTGGACTGTCATGGAAGTAATTATACTGTAAATAACATTTGTGTATGCATGTGTGTTTGTGTGTGTGTGTGTGTGTCGGAAGGCTTGACAGCCGAGGGCAGGCAGGCATGACATCAGATTCCTTCCTCTCTGCATAAGCAGCATTAGGGGGAGAGAGAGTTTGAGGGGTGTTGACATATGATGCATCACTGGTTCCGTGTTGTGCTGTTGAGCAATGAGTCGCTGCGCCACAGAGGTTATTTATTCAAGGAGAATTTTTTAACATCTCTAATCTGAGATCTCTGAATGGTCTTTATATTAATTTAATAGAGTTATAGTATTTGATATAAAGGACTTTGTGTATGTGTTGGTTATTGTAGCAGTGCTGGAACGTCTTCCTGCGTGTCAGTGGCCTGGACTGTAGCTCTTCCTGACTATGGTGACTGTGTCTGTGTCATCGCTGCGTCAGTGTTGCATGTAACATGAAAAGACGCTCACTTGTTTCCCAGATAACAATACGAATATCTGTCAGCTGGGTTTGCTGCAGGTCCACCTGGATCCTGCACAGGATACAGAGAATAGACAAATGTTATATTATAATTCGTACTTCTGATTGATATTCAGGCACCAATTCTGCACCAATTGCATTTGGAAATTTAAGGCGGCATTGAAAGCTATTGAAATATTTCTTTTATTCCGAAACGTTTCCATGCTACTATGCTTAACCTTCCTAACAATCTTCATAGTCACATGATGCAGATTTCAGCAGCACGGCAACTGAAACTTCTCCCTTCTTGACTTTTCACAAATTCAACATTCTGTTGTAACTTTTTGTCCAAAACCAGTGTCTCTTTAAATCTACCTGTATAATACAGTATGTTTCTTAACGTGAGGCTTTGCTTTTATCTTTCACCACAGCAAGCATATCGTAATCACTTCATCAGTAGACTTCACAGTGTTCCCACAGTGCCTTTGGCTGAAACTAAAAAAAACAAAACTCAATTTTATGGTTCTGAATTGTTTATTTCTTTCTCTTCAGTTTCCCCCTTTGACCCAGAACAAACATACTTTGGATGCAGCTCAAGCCTTTCAGTCAGTTGTGTGGGTTGTACAGAATGGTGTCAAGTGCATGATGTTTCTGCAGAGACTCAGGCCCATTAACAACCTAATTGAGCGCTGCGCTGATGAGGTGATGGTTCTTCAGATAATAAGACGAGGTCGTCAGATCCAGTGAAGATCCCTCTGAGCATGGGGGGCTCCAACACGCTGTGCTGTGTGGCACCGAACACCGTCCGACTTCTGTGCAACCAAATAAAGACAATGAATAAGGGGGTGTAAGGACACAACTTATTTACTCTCCATTATTCCTCATTCTGTCACATTTCCTTCAAAAGTTAAAATAGGTTTGTTTGTTCCATCTAGTTTTCTTTTCTGTTGTGTTGAAGAAGATGCCACAAGAAAAGGAAGAAGAAGGAGGGGGGGGCGCTGCTTTGGAGCTTTGAGATGCACTGCATGCCGGCGCTCCTGGTACATTTGGTGATAAATGTGGCGTAGCAAAAGGCCCCGAGAGACTCGGACGGGGTGGGGTGTGTTCATTGGTCGAGGCGCTCACATTGCAATCACTCACCCTACCTTAGAGAAGAGAAGCATGAGGGGGACCAGGCAGCTGAGGGGAGAAAAGAGAGCAGAGAGAATGAGCATTGAGTCTCTCTGTTGCTCTTTACTCTTTTGTGCCAGCAGAAAGGGACTGTTTCCATCTCTAAGTCATGCTCCCTGATTTGTCACAAAGGCCTCCTCTGTCTCCGTTCATCGCTCGAACACAGTCTGAAGAACACCGCTTGTTTCCAGCCTGTTTACCTGCACAAACATCTGATACAGAATTCGTGGTATTTTGTATTTTTCTCGTTTTAATGACCCGATCAAACCCCCTGCTTCTCGGCGCCCATCACCGGGACCCTGAGGTAGCTCTGCATTGCAAGTAGCTTATGTAAAAAAAAAACCCCAGTTGTTGCTACGTGTAATCATCGAGCCTGTTAACCTGGTCATGTTCCATTCTCTCCGCTGACGTTGCGCTCGGAGCGTCATCCCTGGGCACAACAAGTCTGAACAGTAGTCATCACCCTCATCCTGGGCCTTGTAGTCATCCATGTCCTTGACATAAGCGCTGACAGTGCTGCTGCTGTTAGGGCTCCAAAACATCACTTCTATTCATGCGTGTTGCAGCAGGAGCTCAAAGTCAATTTCCACTTCTGCCTTTGCTCGGAATTTTGGTCCGCGAGCCTGCTGCCACGTTCCCCCCTCTGTGAGACTGCTGGGAGTTCGGGTTGGAGGAGGGCCGATGCCTCATCCCTCATATGTCTTTTTATATTTCCTGTCACGCCCTCTGCCTCGACATGACAAGTGCAACTTCTGTTATGATTTGGCACTATATAAATAAAGATTGAATTAAACATTCTGCAGCGACCTCTGTGCTGTTGATTACAGAAGTGGAGTCAGGTGTGTGTGTGTGTGTGTGTGTGTGGGGGGGGGGGGGTTGGTTGCCCACCAGCTGCCACTAATCATCATCATCAGCCTTGCTTCTTATACTCGGTCCAGTCTTTATCACGATGCTCGATCGCCGTCTCCGCTCATGCAGTTTAAGCTGCTTTCCGTTGCTGTTCCGTCCAGGTATCATCCCGCCCGAGTCCACTAGCTTAGCGCTGTAACGATATTCTACACGTTTATCACGAGAAAAAAAAGAAGAACAAGCTGATCAAGCAGCTCACAGAGCGGACGGATTCTCTCAGTACTCCCAAATGGTCCGACTATAAGCTGTAACATGACATTGCAAGATAATCGGAAGGTATTGATTTCAATAAATCTGTGTTGTGTGAAGGAGGTCAGGTTGGACGCTGAAGATAAATTCAAACCCCGTATACAAGCTCTGAGTTTACACCAAGCAACAGCAATGACAGCCTGTTTTATATTCCGGTGACGGATACAAATTCTGAATCACTTGGACACGAAGATGGAGTCAAATATGCATCACAATCACATGTTCCTGTGTGTGTGTGTGTGTGTGTGTGTGTGTGTTTACCAAGTCTCCATATTGTTGGGACTTGCTGCACACGCCTCCTTTTTGGAGCCAACGTGTAAATCTTTACATTTTAGGTTGAAGATGTTAAAGATAGCAGTTGGGTTCGGGGTGATGGCTGTTTAGAAAATGGATGTTAGTCAATGTCATGTCCTCTGAAGAGGTGGAAACACGTCCGTGTGTGTTTCTGTGTGTGTGTGTGTGTGTGTGTGTGTGTGTGTCGTTCAGGCTGGGCTTGGCAGCGTACGCTGTGCAGGCAATTAAAACTGTTCATTAATGCTTTGTTAGACAACACTCCAGCTAATCCCATCATATGGCAGGCGGTGATAAGGGCATTTGCTTCTCTCGCTGCCTCTCTGTCTGTCGGTCTGCTGGGAGCAGATATGCTATCAGCCGCCTGTTGTAACGGTGAACAGAGGGAAAGCTACGAAGACCCACTAATATTCTATTTTAACTGTGGTCAGCTGGAGGAAAAAAAAAGGGATCCTTGGTAAAAGGAAAAGCTTGGAACTGTAAATGTGCTTTCTGGGGGCGTCAGCAGCAGTCATGATCGTCCAAATGTCCTGTTCTACAAAGGAAACGGTGATTTGATTCAACATCCTACGAAACAGTGTTTTTAACGTGACACATAAGGGGCTGCAAGATTGACAAATCACATCAGTGAAATTAATTCAAATTGATTCCCACCGGTCCAGCTGTTAGGACCTCAAAGGAAATGTGTTTCCTCCTGGAGGAGATGAACTCAACATGATCCGAATCAAAGCTTCTGAGAGGTTCAAAACAGCAACATGGTTCAGCCTTGTGGAACGTAGGCTCGAAGACGACCTTTCTGACACGCAAGATGTCGTACAAGGTCGACACACAAAGGTCGACCGAGTCTTCGGTTGTTCACATTACAAGTCACATTGTCGACGGCCGCATGTCTCAAGCCGACTCAAGACGACATGCAACGTCATCTTTGTCCGACCACTCATGGTATTCAAAGTAGAATAAAATGGCGGCGCTTGTAGCAAATGTATGCAGGGGATTTTCTCTCTGGAGGACAGCTAATAGTCCCGTGGCTGTATGTGACGATCCCTCCACCGACGACTCTCACAGCTCTCCTCCATTGTTTCCGTGTCACCCGTACTCAGAAAGTGTGGTTCAGCCCGTCTGTTGGCGCTGGCGGATGATGACGGCGCTCCGGAGGCACATACGGGGGGAAAACAGCCAGATGGATCCCGATCAGATCGTTCTCATTCGTTCCCCATGGCTGCGGATCAGATAGCCATCCACTCTGGGACCACATATGAAAGTGACTCAAATCTTGTATGAAAAGGTCAGATGTTTTGGTTCCACAGGGCCCCGAAACCATCAGATATGTGTCACATTAAGGCCATAAAATCTGGGAAAGATAAACCGAACCAAGCCGCTCATTACCGAGCACCACGTCCAACCGCTGCTGAGTACGATTATTGATTTAAGCGTTACAACAAACCAGAGAGAATTCTAATGCAAATTCAATTGCGTAACTTCACTGCATCATTCCTATGAACCAAAGGTGGAAATAAACTGGCTTCTAGCTGTAAGAGAAAAACTAATGTAAGCAGGAAGTAAGAGTTATTCTTTTGTGCAGTGCATGTCAGCGACATGTGATCGTGATGTGTTTGGAGAGTGAGCATGCAACTGGGAGCCTTAGCCAAAGCTGGCGGAGAGAGAAAGCAGACTAACATTTCCTAAAGTGTGTGTGTGTGTGTGTGTGTGTGTGTGTGTGTGTGTGTGTGTGTGTGTGTGTGTGTGTGTGTGTGTGTGTGTGTGTGTGTGTGTGTGTGTTGTTGGGGCCCCGGAGCTGACTTCTGAGCCGCTACTACCTCTGCTAGACTAGAGCTGTCAGAGCCGCTCCCCTCACGTCTGTGTCATCGCCACGACTAACACTTCTACGAACCACCGCATGCCCAGATGAGCTAACGCAGACTTATATGCATACTCACAAGGACACGCTGAATCACACGCATGCACGCACACAGACTCACATAGGATGAATCACAAGTGTAGTAACAACTGAAGATGTTTGCCCAGGTACAAAATAGTCTGTCTTTCTGAACACACACACACACACAAACATAGAGACACAGCATTCAATATTCAATAACTTGCACCAGTGCTTCTGAATTGCTTACTTTAAAAACAAAGTAATACTTCCATACAAACACCTGGGACACAACAGAGACACGCACCATCGCACAAGACTTGGCACAAAACATCATTTAAGATTTCTTTCAGGAGGAACTCCCAGATAGAAGAGTTCTTATACTATTTGTATACAATAAGGAAAACTGTGGTATTTCAAATGATCAACATTACCTATAAATATGATTATTATGGGCTCTACCATCATCCCCCCTGTGACCTTGGTGGCTTATGGATTATGGCAAAAAATGTGTGTGCTGCCTGTCACGCCCAAAGGAAAGACCAAGATTTTGGGGACCATCTTTTCATCTGGTCTGAGCATATAGGCTGCATGAGGTTGACCTCGGAGATTGTTATCTATTTAGAGAACATTATTTTTTTTTGCACAAGACCAGTTGCAATTTTGCACGATGGCAACACAGAATAATTTTGGGCAGGTTGTCATGCCACCATTTGACTATCTAATATCCGTCACGTCTCTCACCCTTCATACTGCTTGGAGCCCAGTGCCCCAGATATATTTCAGGAGTATTGCCAGAAGGTCTTGAGGTATCAGGGGAGGCGGTTGGTGGAAGCAGGAGAGAGACGGGTCAGGTGAGGGTCAATGGAAAGGACAGCAACTCCCAGAGGGCACTTTGTACTAATGATGTATTAATGTTTTAATTCTTAGCAGGGTCAATATAAAAAGGTGAGGAGACATCATTATACTTAGAGTGCTTCCCTCTGACACCTGGTGTGTAAAGACGTTTACTTTAATGCACCAGGATTTGTACTTTATTGCTTCCTGTGCATTGTGTGTAACTTCCAATGAAAGTATGCTAACTGTTACATAAGAGCAGATAGATGGATGGTGTCTTGTGATTCAGGGTCTGTGTTGGCCCAATCACTCCTTCCTCCATTGCATTGAAGAGCACAATGGACAGATGACATGACACAGACGTTATAATCTATAGGTCTTTATTTATTTTTGCAGATAACATATATTGCAATCATGCTTTTTCATATAACACCATCTAAAGACATTTATTTTTTACATAGAATATTTTACATTAGGCCCAAGAAACAGCTAGAAATATACAAAACAATATTCTTTGACTAGACATTTCTATTACATTATTATTATTATCATCATCTTCATTATTTCTCTATGCTGTTATCGTAATTATAATTTTTACAGTTGCGAGAGAGATATGTGCTTTAGTTTCTGAGATAATATTATTGCAGAAAACAGCAAATAATATCACATTTTTGTTCAACATTTAGACGAAAGAAAAGAAAAACTCAGGTTGTACGGACATTCACAGATACATGTATTACACAGTCCAGTTTACAACATCATTCAAGAGCAGTATGCAGTATGGTAACTTTATACAAAATTCACGGAACCCTTTGTCATTGCACATTTTTAATTTACATATCTTCGAAAAAATATATAGATAAAAGAAAAATAAACGGGACTCAACCTGATTTCTGCCGCATGTAGCTGCCACAGAAGCAAAATTTCTTGATCTTTCTCTATAGTAATACAGTAATATCTGTGGTCTCTCACAAAGTCAGTTTCTACAGTTCTATTTAATATTGCCGAACAAACTTGATATGTAATAATAGGTTTTGCTTTGCCCTGTGAAAGGGAGTTTCAGTGGTGTTGGCCTTTTATAGCATCTGGCTGTGTCCAGTTGTGATAACAGTACTTTTGCCGGCTGTGTCGTCTGACCGAGCCCAAAGTGTTTCTCTCTCCGAGTCTGATATTGGAAATTTTTTTCCACTTGCCACAGTATCGGAACACACTGGCCTCTCCGAAAAAACGACTAAGTGAAGGCCATCACAGTTATAGAAATGATGCAAGCGAAATAAAAAAAGAGGCAACAATTTGGATCAGCTTTTGAGTGCACCTAGGCGTGCACCTAAGTATGTTTATTAAGTCTTTTATAGTTTATACCGATTCTGTGTTATCACGTTTTGTTGCTGCTTTTTAGGTAGCATGTTGGCTTTAGGAGAAGAAGAAAAAAATGACAATACTTGGAATTTTTTTTTTTAATGCAGCATTATTTCTTTCGTTGTAGAAGTGTCTTGAGAGAATTTGGTCACGTCCACCTTTTTTTTTTTTTTTTTTTTCCTGAGGAGTGGGTCACTAAATAGATATACAAGTAAACAGTTCCAGGCAGAATAGTGGTAGCTATCATAGTAATCCATCACACAGGCTACAATGCTGCAGTCTGTCCTTTCTTAAAATGTTTTAAAATATATTATATTATTATTGCACCACAACTATTTTGCAACACAACTCTTTAACATTTAACTGGTTAACAGGAGAAGGAAAATCTTCATTTTCCAAACAGTCCACGTCTGGCAGAAATATAGTCCACAGTGGGATTTCTGTAATGGCTCCACCGTTATAGGGTGTCGGAGGTTTACAGATCTAAATTGTGCTTTTTAAAGCAGATTATTTTTACTACCTTGCTCTGTCGTGAGGCAAAAGTGGACGCTTGATTTAATCCACATAGAGTCAGAGGGTCAAATATCTGCACCAATCTTTCAAACGTGTGTCTGAGTTTGGTCCTTCTCATTCTCACATATATATATATAGATATAAAAAAAAAAAGATTCTACAATGACAATAACAAAAAAAAGATTCAGACAACATAGTTATTGTTCTTTAGAAAACAAAGAAACAATTATGACAGTCTCTTGCTAAGTGTAAGTTACTTCTGCTGTTGTCACAGGTTTTCAATGGAGCCAAAAGAAGTTGGACGCTTTAAATTCCGTACTGTACTTGTGCTTTTCACAAAAAGGTAGCCCCAGACACGGCCGGTAAACATTTCAGGCGAACCGCAGGATCCTGCAAGGAAACGATAGTCTGATAGTCTATTTTACACATACAAGCAGATTTGGCCTTACCTGTTGCACAATCCCATATTGTCTCTGCCTCGAATCAATCAATCAATTTTCACTTTACAAACTTCCAAATAGCATTTTTTTTCATCTACTACACTGCATTCATTTTTAATGTATTTATTTCATGTACAAGCAAAATGCATTTAACCAATAAATTTCTCTTTGTACAGTAATCGTAGTTTAGTAGATTTCTTAATATCTTCAAAGTAGCACAATACTATTGAATCAACGAGGGCCTCCAAATTTAAATGATATATTTAATATACAATAATTTTCCTAAAGTCACATTTTTCCTTCTCTAAAAAGATTAACTTTTTTTTTTTTTTGCATAATGAAATTCATAATTACACAACAACTTTTTGCTGGGTAGTTTGTTTTTCCTCATGTGTTTTTATAACTCTGTATTATACAAATAAAAAACAGAAAAAAGAGAACTAAAAATAACAGTGTAATCAGGTTGGTCTCACGTGTCCCCAGGAGGTAGGTGAATAAAAGCAGACGTGGAAGTCTGGTGGTCGTTCCCAACCTTGATTACGGTTTTCTTCTGGGTAGATGGCCCGTCCAGCCGATCGAGACGGACAGAAGTTTCTAGATGTAGGCTTCCTCGTTGGCAGGGTTCTGATTCTGGTTATCTGTCTGCTGGTCGGGGCCATTTTCCTGAGCCTTGGATAGAATCACAGGCTTGAGCATCTGCCGCAGACGCTGAAACGAGAAGTAACCTGTTGTCACACAGCTGTAAACTATCATTGACGGTGCAGGGAAACGCTGGTATCTACTATTAGCAGGAACCAAACAGCTGCAAAGTTTGTGATCGAACCCGCAAGCTGGAACGAAAGCACACCAGCGCCACAGCTGTGAGCTTGATGAATGCATCCCCTCAAGCCCTGAGCTCAACATCTTCTACAAGATCCTCTCAGAAAAGACATTTCTACATCCCCCTGATGTGCTGCATCATTAGATGAATGAATACAGCTTGAGATATGGCTGATGAGGTTAAATTAGAGCCAATAATCAAGACAAAAACCAGAGTTTTATGGGCCAAACTTACCTATAAAAACCAAATCATATCATACAAACTTGGCTCCCTATTGATCTGATGTGTGGAGAAGGTCTGCGGCGCAGTCGGCAGTTGCATCGAGTGTTTGTGAGACGGATTCTCTCGCCGAGCACTAATCAGCCGGCTGATTGCTACAATCAGACAATCAGCTGGTACTGTAGGCTCTGACACCTGCACGTCGCCTCTGACAGCCTCTATTGCACTGCCTGCAATTAGGGCCCATTTATTCTGTCAGCGGCGGCTATAAAGCTACTTTATCTGTCATTAGGGGCCGTATAGATTTGTGGTTATCACTCAGAGGCGTATTGGACGACCGCAAATCAAAGAGTTCTTAATGGAAATGACAAACCGAAAATGTATTATCCTCCAATTATTAGGATAATCAGATCAATAAAAATGCAGTTTACCATTCTGCATACAAATACGTGCAATTAAATTGGAACTTAGCCGCCGGTACAGCAAAAAAAATCTACATTGTTTAACAGAAGTAATTAAAAACTCTATTTTACTGATCCTTTCATCTTTCGCTCTGCACCCAGCATGCATGTGACTATAACAATAGCAGTGGAACTCGGTGTTCCAGCACAGAACCAAGGCAAAGCCGAATGTTTTAATATCACGTGAAGATTCTTCCTGCTGTTACATTACAGCTCAGGTACTTTAGTTTCCAGCCATTATGTAAATGTTGTAAAGAGTGTCCAGGAATGCTAATGTGAGCCGACTTCTATGATAAAAATCATCTGGTATTTTCTGTCCCAGTTGTATTAGAGGATCCTCACACATCGTTAACGTCAAGCTGGATTGGTTGACCATGTTGGTAGGTTAGAGAAAAAAAATCTTGGATTCCAAGGTATCTCTGATGACTGCAGATTTAAATTCACCCATAAGACATAAAACACTCGGTAGGTGCAGCGATGCTTCTGATCTGTGAACTCTGCTGCAGGCGTTGACTCCAGTCACACGACTTCAGACTCAAGGCGCCAAACATTATGAACCTGACTTTGACTGTGACACTAATGACTCATGACTTCACTTGGACTTGAGCCTTATGACTTGAAAGACTTGAAACTCTCCCCCCCCCGCCCAAAATGTCCAAAAAATATGCCTTTATAAGCATTTAGTAAACAAGCTTTATGTCCATGATGACGTTCCAGTTGAGATCGATCTGTCAGTTAGATGGAGGGATGACAGAATCATGGCTGCATGGTCAAGAGAGGAACTGCAACATGCTTACAAAGATTGTGTGATCACAAAACAAAATAATTGTATCATGGGAAATATAACGTGGACGATACAACTTCCTACTTCATACGACATTTGAAGCGACATAAGTCATTGGGCGAACTGATAGAAGGTAGCACCCAATGGGTTGCTAAGTACTCGGCTAATGTTAGATGAGACCCACTTGAGAAGACTCGAAGCCTCATGACTTACTGGTGAGTAGCTAAACAGCGAAGTGGTCTGACCTCTTGTGTTATATAACACGAGTACTGACAACTTCTGAGGAAACTACAGGTCAAACAATAAAGTCCACGCAAATGACATCCACCATTAGACTAACTCCAGCTTACCTCTTTGTATGTGCCTTTGAGTGTGAGGAACATGTAGCCCATGAAGCCAGGGATGAGGATCATGGAGGAGAGGGCCATGCACCATCCGACACCCTGGCCCCAGGCCGGGAACACATAGTCACCCAAGGTGAGGGGGACCATCTGCACGGCACTAAACAAGAACACTCCCTGGATGCGAGACACGAAGAAACACATCTCATCATCTCCATCGCCATCGTGGCTCACAGGCAGTTTGGATTTAATTAGAGCTGCAGAGCTGCACAATTGTTCAATCACGATGAACATTTGTGTCTGTGAGATTTTAGCTTGAGGGTTCGGTCTCCAACGAGCTTTGGCCGGTATAACAGTAGATGTTTTTTCTGATTGCCAAACCTATAAACACGTGTAATGCTTTATTCCATGTTGGTATATTGTTGAATGTTTCCCGAAGATGACACTTACAGCCACAATGAGGGGAGTGAAGACCACCCAGCAGGCCTTCCACCACATACAGGGCCTGTGGCCGATCATCTCCTCAATGTTGTCGTAGAATTTGTTCACACCTGCAATCAGAAATAAAGCATCATCAATGCTGTTTCTCCCGTTATAGAAGCATGTTTGTTGTATTCAGAAAGATATATGTGACG
>CAAKHC010018690.1:0-48779 GCA_901007825.1 Macroramphosus scolopax
GTATGTGTGTGTGTCCAGGTCACAGATTAGTTTGACTGCCAGTTAGAGCTCAAAGCTCCGCGGACATGTCCTCCGACAAGTAAGTAAAGTTACGTTAACGGATTTTAAACTTTGACTCAAATTAAAGGGTTTAGAAAAAACGGTTGTATTTCCATTTTGGGCAAAATGTCGTTTACTGCCCGTCGGAATAAACAGACCTAAAATAATATTGTCTTATAGCTTTCACCCCCACTAGACAAACATTTAGTTTTTAAATTTTTTTATATCAGAAAAGCAGCAGGTGTTTTCCATACTCTCTCTCTATCTATCTATATATATATATGTATATATATAGATTTTTTTTCCTTGCATCGAGTTCGTCTAGGCAGTTAAGGGTTAACACAGAAGTGTAAGCTGAGTATCCAGGCAGTAGTGAGAGACGTGGTTTGCATGCTGCTTCTCCTGGATACACAACGTTAGACTTTAAATTATCCCAAGGCTGTAGCCATGGAGCAAACATGATAGGGGGCAAACCTGCCCTCCTTGATCCCACGAATAAAAAACCAATATATAATCATTTGTAATAATGTAGTGCTCTATACATTGTTGTGTTTGTCATTGACAACAGTGATAATTGTGCCAGTGAGCACCATTGTTGGGTGAATGAATGGATCATTAACTTCCCAGCTAGCTTAACTGTGATCGATAGCATTAACGATGAGTCATTTATTAGCATTATGATATGATGATGATTACGTTTGGTAATTTCAGATGGCGGTGGCGGTGTGTGTGTGTGTTTGTGTGTGTGGTTCGTGTTGTTGCTCAGCACATGTACCAATCGTTTGTTTTCACACACCGGTTGCGACCGCTCAGGAAAAGAGAAGACGCAGCTTTATTTCCAAACAAACTTTGCAGCTGACGTTTCCTCATCATTGTGACCTTTCAGCGTCTGACCAGCTTGGAGTTGTGGCAGATGGTTAAACAGCACTATGGGAATGACCTGGGCCTGAGCCATGAAGAGATGGAGAGCTTACAGTTACCAGTGGAATCAAGCATGCAGACCAGGTAATCACATTCCCACCTGCACGCCGAACCTCACTCACAAATAAAGTGCATGTAAATAGATATTGATGCCGCCTGTCTACAGTCTGACCGTGAAGCCTGGTGGGGATGACGCTGCGGGCCGGCTGGAGCGGCCCGCCTCCCTTCGCCTTCCTGGAGTGGAGCTGGGACCCCTGGAAACCTCCATGCCTCAAGGGGAGGACTTGCCCTCCCCTACCGGCTCACAGAACGCTGCCAGCATGGTATTGAAAATAGTATTTCTTTTACATTGTGTGATCAAAATCGTTTTATTAAGTTATTGTATTGCTCTTTATTCGTCCAGCAGGATGAGTCTAACAACATCCTGTCTCACCGGCGTAGTCCTGCTCCATCACTTGATCGCTCCGCCGCAGAGCGAGTCTCCAAACGCTCTTCTCTTTCTCTTGACCTCAAAGACGTTGAGAACGACTTGTCTGAACAGAGCGCTTCAGAGAGCACAGAGGAAGGTGAGATGATCCAACCGAGATGCGAAAGATTATTTGTTTTCTCTATACATATTTTTGCAGCTGAAGTATTTCCTTCCCCCCCTCCACCCTCTTGGTTTCTGCAGTGGTGGAGCAAGCGAGCCTGAATAAGATGCAGGGCCGGCTTTATCTAAACAAAGTCTTCCACATCAGCCCTAACAAAATGTTTGACCTGCTCTTCACCGACTCCAGCTTCATCCGCAGGTTCATGAGTGTCAGAAAAATAACTAGTAAGTCTCTGCTTATATCTCACAAAAGTTATATCTCACAAAAGCACTTGTATGTAATTAAGCGTGTCCTTTTTCTGTTACCAGACGCCAGCTCTACTGCTTGGCAAAAAGACGCCACGGGAAACATGAAGAGGAGTCTGAACTACACAATAACCATCAGCAACCCTTTGATTGGCAAGTTCTCCACCGCCACCGAGAACCAGGTGTGTTTACATCCCACTGAATGGTTTGTGTGCACACTTGAATGAATACAACTGTTTTCTGTGGGAGTTTCGGCGGCTGCTTATTTGTACTTCATCTATCCCTCAGACGTTGTACAAAGAGTCCAGGGATGGCCAGTATTACCTCGTGGACTCTGAGGTGTACACACACGACGTTCCCTACCATGATTACTTTTACACTCAAAATCTATACCACATCATCAGTCACTCGAAGAAGAAGTGTCGACTCAGGTAATGCTTCACTTGTCATCTTTCTATCAATTCATTTGTTTTTAAACAACCCCAATCAAAAAAGTTCTGCCGTGCCTCCAGGGTCTATACGGACGTGAAATACAAGAAGCAGCCATGGGGCCTGGTCAAGTCCTTTATCACTAAAAACTCCTGGAGTGGCATCGAAGATTATTTCAGACAGCTGGGTGAGTAGAAAGACTTGTTCTCCCAGAAGAGAGCCCTTCCTTGTCTCCTCAACCCGCGGTGTATTTTTATCTCTGATCTGATATGATTGGTTTCCTCCAGCACATATCAGGCAGCCGCTATGTGCTGCATTAGCAGGGAAGGACGGCAGGAATATAATGAGGAAATATGACCTTATCAGCCGTGTTAGTTCACAGTACACTTGAAACAGTCGTCAACTACATTTACATTTTTTATTTATTTATTCACCAAGCAGACTTTGAAACCGCACGGTGTGTTTGCTGTGTTAACCCGTTCGTCCCTGTGATTTGTTTGACTGTTTTTGGGCTCTTCTGATGTTTGATTGTGCAGAAGCAGAACTGCTGGAGGAGGAGGCAGAGATGAACCAAGGAGCGGGTGACTCCGGGAAGGGGGTGCTGCGAAGGAGGAGGCGGGCTTACAGCCGGACGCTGCCAGAGCACATGAAGCCCAGCAAGCAGAGCGGCCAAGATCCTGGACAGCACAGAGACCGCAACATGGGTACATGACATCATAATGAAGTTCTCTCATCAGCACATCCCTCTATGAAAGATCTGTAACATTCATATATAAATGATTAGGGGTCTATTGCTCTCATCTAATTAAAGGGGTTGTCATGTAGCGTCCCTTTCATTGTGCAGTTATCAGTCTCACGGCCTATCAGTCCTTTCTTAAACAAACTCAAATGACGTTGCTCAGCTTTGTGAAGCCTGAAAGTTGCCTGTTGATTCAGCTGCTTTTTTCAGTTCGTACAAATAGAGTCTGAACCCACCAATTACCTTTTGCGGCTTCACTCCTGAATATTTTCAGTATTTAATAATGCTTAAAATGATAAAACAAGCCTTCAGTGTGCAGCATTTTAGTATTTTTCAACAGCATTGACAGTAAATGTTTAAACTGTAACTGTTGTGGATGTGTACTTTATGTTTGACCTGTCAGGCTCTTTCATTTACACACCAAAAGTTGCAACATGCAGTAAGTGTTTTTAACAGCTTGTATGATTTTTTTTTTAATAAGAAATATATTGATCAGTTTTGTACCCAAACTGAGCCTTTGCGTTTGTATTTCAGGTACGACAGACTTGAGTAGTTCGTACAAATGGAACGTCTCTACCATAGTGGCTGGAATGAGTGTGATGTAAGTTAACATTGTGTTTTAATTCATTATGTCTGAAGGTTATGTTCCGTGGGCCGGCACGTTTTCCCCATCTTGTTGCCTTATTTCATTGTGCGTACGTACTGTCACTTGAACCCTGACGCTTTTTGTTTCATTTTTAGTTTGCTGATTCTGACGTTTCTCAATCTGGGCCTGTTTCTCAAGTTGTGGGCCATGGAGGACGTCGCCCACCGTATGTACCTGAGTTCAAAGCAACGTCTGAGGGAGAGGAGTGAGGCCAGGTCAGTAACTCTGCTGCTGCAACTCTGCGTACTAGTTTGGATTTTCCCTTCTTTATATGTGAAACAGCAACTATACCAGTAGTTGCCATGATCTCTCAGAAAGTAGAAGCCCTTTTGCGGGTGGAGGGGGGGTTTGTTAGTCTTCGGCAGCCCGTTTAAGCAGCCCACACTCAAGCTTTTGTTCTAATGGTCACATGACAAACGGTTTTTCAGCCTCAGTAAATGTGGTGACTGTTGCATCAGTGCTTTCTTAAGTACTTGTCTGTCTGCTGCTTCCTTTTTTATACCGCAGGCATACATACTGTCTTGCACGTGAGAATAACTGCCTTCTGTTTGACAGCATGGAACCCGAATATGGTGCCAGACATGGTCCAGGGTATCGGACCAGAGAGGAGATGCATCTGCTGAAAAATGTCCTGCAGGACTCTGTCAACCTTTTAGAACAGGTAGGACCGTCTTCCTTTCAGTTGGCAATGTCTGACCTATTGTAGCTCAGGTTAGAAAGATTTTCAGGATAGACAGGAGAGAATAGTACAGGAATGATCGTCCTTCAGGAGCAGACGTGCAGCAGGAATACATCATAAATGCACAGCTGTCTTGTGGCACTTTTTGGAAACCTTTTTGAAATTCTGTGAAATGACACACTGGTGATCCAGCAGCTGAGTCAGTTCTTCTTTTCCTTTCAGCTCCGCCTTTCTCTCATATTGCTACAGCAGAACTTTGATTTTGCCAATCGAACCAAAGCGCCACAGTGACCCTCCATTTCTGGTGACTACAGCAGGCCAGTCACCAGCCCTGCTGGAGGGGAAAGAAGTGACTTCCATAGTGGATTGCATAGTGGATTCCATAGTGCCTCTGAAGAGACCTCTGGTACCCAGTGATGTTGCCATGTCGACGTCCCCAAACACGGCATGGGTTGCCAAGGGTTACACGTCCCCAAGCTGTTGGTGAGGCATCAGATGCCAGGATGTTTTTAAAGCTGCAGACTGACTGCTGAAAGGTCAAAGTTGCATCAGTCACCTGCACACGGCGCAATGGTTTAGGTTTCTGTACGATGCTGATGTCAGCTCACTTTACATCGGGTTTACTTTTCATTCGAGGGATCGGATTTCGGAAAAATCCTCCCACATGTGCCTTCCTGTATTCTGAGCCTCATGCAATGTTAGATGAACTGTTGTCAATACTTTTTGTTTTATTGTCAGGAAGTGAATCATTATTTAAAACTTCAATCTTCTCTGTTTACAGTTTTGCACATTTTCTTTTCCAGACACCTGCCTCAGATCAGGCCGTGTTGGTATATTTTTAATTTTGTTTTCCAATAAATTGTTGTAAGTAAAAACGGGAAATGTTTGTTCTTCTTATAGGAATTATGCTTGTATTATGTGAAACTGCAGGAATGCTACAATGATCTCTTTTAAACTGTGTAAATATTATATATGAGCCATATCTGGTGTACAGAAACGATTTGTCATTGTGTGCCTTTATTTGAAAATGTGATTCATTAACTCTGAACCTTGACCTGGACCGACTGACAGGCTGATGTGAAAATATTATCTGATGTAGGTGTGTAATCAAAGTTGGTTTTACTTTTCTTTCTCCAGTGCTGCCTTCACGCCTGTCTGTGATAATTCAGTTGTCATTTTTCTAACTCGACAGAACCCGTATAGCAAATCCTTGTTAAGAATTCTGTTTTGTACATTTTTACAACAACAACACACTGTTTAAACACTGGAAACAAGTTAGAGACTAAAGCCAACTGTGTCTGTGTTCTTTTGTCACAGGTGAAAATGCACATTTGAGCTTTAATTCTTGAACACACTGTATCCTCTCCCAGAGGAAACAGTTCTCTTTTAAAGTGTCTTTTTGGTAGGATCCACATGATGGTGGGAACACCCAATGCATCCAATCAGAAACAAGCTCAGTAGGATTCTGTCTGCATGTAGAGAGGAGTGGGATCATTTCACCTCAGTAGTTTAAAAAATAAAATAAATAAAATGGTTTTCAAGTATGAAAGTTACTTCTTGGATTTGCTGTATTTTCTTCTCCAGCTTATTGTTTAATGAGCATGAACAAACTGCTATGCTGACCCACCTTTTAAGTTGAAATCAAGTAAAATTCAAATTTTAAAATGTGTTAATTTTAGTATAGCAGTTCATATTTTATTTGTATAAACTGTATTAAACAATATTAGATAATGACGAAGTTGGAATATTCAATATATCAACATAATGCTCTCAGCTCGTGAAAAAGAAGGTTTTCTCACTGCTTTTGTGTCTCTCATCGATGCACAAGTCTCTCCTGTTTGTCTGTATGAGACGGGTCGAGCTTTCACAAATGTCTCGAAAACAATTTGCATCAATATATGTCGCACTCTGATTTTCACATTATATATACACAGCAAGACTTTGCATAAGGAGACAGGTGGGGGTGCGGATGGTCTCTCATTTGCATCTGAAGAGGAGGCCAGGGCGGAGGAAGTCTTCCTCATATGACGTCGGGAGGGAACCTGACAGACTCACAGGAGGACAACTTCATCAAATATCAACCTGAAAATGATCTGAGTCACGACCCGTAGACTCGGACACTTCCGGTGGCTGCCGACACACAGCCTCGCGCTGCACCGAGAAACACCGGATGCGACCGCCGTTATCCGAAGTAAAACTTCCGGTTTGAAGCTCGGTGGCTGGAAAACCGAATCCTTCGGTCAGTCGGTATTTAGGCTGCTGGACAGTGTCGGTATGTAACGGCACCGTGTCCAGGTGTGTCAGCGAGGTGAGGAACTATTTGTTTCCCGTGTCTTGTGTGACGCCGTGTGACGCTCCGGTGAGACGTAATTGAACGTCGAGGTAAACAGTGAACTTCCGTACAAACAATGAAGACTTAAGAGACTCAAATGAATGAAATATATATAATTCATAACAAATTAACATTAAAAGCTGCACAACCAGTGCAATTAAGGATTTTGCTCAACTTTTTGATCGACACATTTTTCCGTTGAAATGACGAAGGTTACAACAGTGAAGTTATATTATTGGCCGAGTTATTTTTCAGTTCCTTAAGAGAAACATATAGATGTACTGTTCGTCATTTCCATGAGTTGACTTTGAAGAATAGTAAGATATTGTACACTATTGTACAGAGAGGCTTGCTGTGTAACCCCTGTCTCCAGTCTTTATGCTATGCTAAGCTAACTGTGGCATATTTATATGAAAGATATGAAAGTCGTTTTTTTTAGCTCATTCATTCATTCAGTAACAAAGGTGTCGGACGGCAGCAATCCTAGTGGTTATTTTACTAGGATACAATAACATTTTAGGTCTGGATCAGATGTGCTTTTTGATTATAAGACCATGTTGGTTGCAAACCATGTCATCCTTTCATCCGTAGGTTTGAGGAGATGCTGAAGTTAGGATTGTTGTATAAAAGCTGCAACTGCCTCACCTCAACCAAATTCCATCTGTGATGTGTATGCATGCCAATAGCTGGTAAGCTGCTGATGGGACACTCATTTTTAGTTATTCTTTTCATTTCTTTTCTCATCATCCAATTTCTCATCCTCTACTAACTCTGCCTCTAATCCTCACAAATACTCACACAGGTGCAGATAGTGATACCTCTCACCCCTTTTATTATCTGAAAGGCTGCACGGCTGTCAGTTATGAAGAAAAGAGCCAATAAGGGACTGGATGAGGAGGAGATCTTGTGCTGCTGTGAGTATGTCAACCGGCACGGAGAGCGCAGCCATGTGGCAGCCTGCTGCTGCGACTGTGAGGACCTTGATGATGCCTGTGACAGGTGAGGGATTATAAGACCAACACGTCTGCAACAAAATGTCAGAAAACAGTGGAAAAAATTTGTTCCTCCTCTGCATGCTCTGGTTCCTTATAATTTCTGTGAGGATGTCTGTTGCTGTGGTCGTCATGGCATCTGGCCAGTTTCAGTGCATTCAGCTAATCTCTGGTGCAAATAAGACTGGAGTTGATGCACACATACATTCAGCAACAAATTTGGTTTTATGAAAAAAGGGAAACCACGGTGAAAAGAGAGCAGAATACGCTCTAATGAGCCGGAGTAAACTAAATCACAAATTTGCTGGTTTGTTCTTTCTCTGCAACTAGAGATGCAATACAGCTGTGTGGAAGAGCCCCTGCTCCCGGTTTAGATAAGAAAGGCTGATTATAAGCCAACAAATCTCAGTTTCAGGTGATTATACACTATTGAAAACATAGGTATGAATATAATATCCCATTTCTGCAAAAGATCTCTCTAAATATTCCACACCGCTCCTTTAAAGGAAGCTAAAAGAGGTGCAGGTTCACTTATCATCTCTGCGTTTATGTTTGACAGGTAATGAGAAAATTTGTTTTTTTCCTGTCTTTTCTCTGTCAGATTTTTTAAGAGGGAGCCTCAAAAACCTGAATCCCTGTCAAAGATGGCTACAGTTGTCACAGATCGTATTCGTTTACCCTGGCTGTGGGGCGGAGCCCAAAAGGTGGAACTGTCAATCATCCCTCCTCTTGTTATCCTTCCGATCCTGCTGCACCTCGCGGCTCTCCACTTCATCCTCGGGATCGTGGTTCTTACAGCTCTACCGGTCCTGGTGCTGTGGTACTACTTTTTTACCCACCGCAAAAAGGGACGCACGCGTTTCTTCCTCAGCCTGGCCCTCTTCTCACTGGCATACATGTACTACTTGTTTATCACAGAGGTGCTTCCACAAGGTGATATTGGCCTGGACCAGGTAGCCGTGGTAACGGTAGGGTTCATCCTCACCCTGCTAACTCTTATTCTCACCAAGAGAGGACCTGGCATCATTCGGCCAAACCAAAAGCTCGTCCACAGCACGATCACTTATTACACCCCTCTGGCAGACAAAGATCCTTCCTTCAATACGGGGAGGCAAGATGTGACGATGACCGTTACCAACCGGGGGGGAACATCAGAGCAAGTGGATCTGAAGGAAAGTAGCCAAAAGAACTGGTGTCCAGTTTGCAGGATAGAGCGGCCCCCGAGAGCAGGCCATTGTCGGATCTGTGGTGTCTGCGTGCTGCGTCTGGACCACCACTGTGTCTGGTTGGTTCCATGCCCCTTACTCAAGCTGTCAGTGTTTCCTCATGTGCTTTCACCTTGTCTCATATCTAAAACATTGTGTTCACGATAAAAAAAAGACATCAGGATGAAGGACGCGTTTGTCCTTTTCATTTCACACCTGCTGTGTCTTGATTTACCATATTTGTATGGCGTGTGAAGTCAACCTTACACACTTATGTAAAATCAGCTACAGTAGAACATCCTGCTACCATCCAATCCCACAATTCCCTGTATGTTCCTGCATGTGTCGTGTAACCCTCAAGTCTCAGTAAGATGTTTTGTCTGCCTGTTTGTGCCTGTGTCTGTTTGTGCGTTGTTGTCGGGTCAGGATTAATAGCTGCGTGG
This sequence comes from Macroramphosus scolopax, assembly GCA_901007825.1. NCBI lineage: Eukaryota > Metazoa > Chordata > Actinopteri > Syngnathiformes > Centriscidae > Macroramphosus > Macroramphosus scolopax. Next base: position 9,261 of record CAAKHC010018690.1, read on the forward strand.
GGCAGGCCAATCACCGCAATTTCCTGCTCACCCTCGTCTTCTTCCTGTTGACGTCTCTGTACGGGATCAGCCTGGTGCTGCAGAGTGTGTGTCCGAGACAGAACCTGCTCACCGCTCTTCTCTACTGCCCGGGAGTCTACAACCAGTACAGGTACGCAGAATACAAACATACATTTTGGGGGAAAAACAGCATATTCCATAATCACCTTATAAAAACAGCAATAAAGGACTATTGATTAAGAGCATACAACGATAGCAGAGGCCCTATCTGTCAGAGAGCTAAACAGACGACCACAATATTAAACAACACGGCTAAAATGAATCGTTTATCACACATGTACAGCCACAATCACGATGTAACCCATGGCAACGTGAAATGACAGTTGGCCTTAAAGCATTTCTTTTAATAACTCACGGAAACTATCGTTGACTGAGGCACTGCTGGGAATTATGAAATCTCCCCCAGATTTATGCATAAAAATTAAATTTTTTAAGGTTCTTGCATATTGGACAGCATGTTTCTTTCAGTTGGCATTGACATTTTCACAGACTACCAGTGTTGCCTGTGGAGCTTTTGGAGAAGGACTCACTGTTTTTGCTCGGAGCAGTGAGAGTGGATGTAGAGTATTTTAAATGATCTACTCTGGCACTTGTTGGTTAGAAAGATATTGCTTGTGTTTCCACCCGGACTTGAAATGATAATTTCGCAGACACATCAAGCACTGTTGTCATCCGTCTTTGTAACAAGAAGCTAAGCTATGGACAGTTTGTTATCCTCCGTCCTGTTCAAGTTCCCAACAGCGTAGCAAATGATCTGCCAGATGTTGATAAATGCTGGATGATTAGTGCAGTTTGGTCAATTTGGAACCGTGTCTCGATTCCCCTCCTTACCCATTGTTCAATTTACAAATTAGGTTTTATTCTGAAAAAACCTTTAAATTAGCCTTTGAGAAAAAAGATAAATTAATATCTTGATTACATTTTTTCTGACCCTGTATTCAGAACTACGCTGCATGATTAATGGTCCAAATTAAAAGCTGAATAGTTGTAACTGTTTCCAAAAAAGACCAAATTAGAGAGTTTTTTCCTCCCAAACAAGCATGTACCTTTTGTCTGGACTGTGATGTCTTGCTAAAGGACACCATCCTTTGTGTTCCAGCACTGCACTGTGCTTCACCTGTGCCTGGTACTGCAGCATTGTGACTGCTGGGCTGCTCCACCTGCTACTGGTTCAGGTCATCAACATCAGCTGCAATGTGACAGCGCGTGAAGCACGCATCACCCTGCGAGACAAAACGGCCAGAAGCGCCTACTGGGGACTCATCGTGGACACCGGCGTCTACTCTCGGGGTTTCCGTAGCAACTGGGTCGATTTCCTGACCATGGCGGACACATGGAATCCTACCTCTCCTGCTCCGACTGACTTGGTGTGAGAAACTGTTGCTCAGCCTGAAAATGAGTTGCTAACGGCTGCTGTTCTGTTCATGTCCACTGGAGAGCAGCAGAGCAGCATCAGTCTGATTTGACATAGCTGGCAAATCTAAGAGCTGCAATTACTGTCCTCACTGGATTACTGCAGGTATGGAGCTGCTACCTGACTTTAACATGGCAATAATAATAAGACATTAACTGTTGCTAATATCACTGACAACTGTCATGTTCTCTATGCAGTTTCCACTCTGACTGACCTCTTGTGCATCTTCCTCTTCCCCACTTCACTCCTCATCTGTTTCCCTGTCAGACAGTCCTTTTTTTCATACCGTCTGCCTTCTTTGTACTTGAACGTCATCTGTATGTGTCCTCTACAATTTAGTGCCTTGCTGGGAGGAGTGTGACTATGATTGAAGTCTGAACAACAGTTTTTTTCCCCACACTGTTGATCCTCGTCGGGTCATTATCTCTGTGCACAGCAAAAAGATGAAGCCTCTGAAGCTGCTTAGTCCTGACACGAGGGCTGAACCTAATTTCAAAGAAGAGTCTGTTTACTCACTACAGCTCCCTCTTCCTCCACAAACACAGGAGGGAAGCTCCCTGCGTCTTGACTGAAGTGACACAATGAAGCCACATAATCAGGCTAATTAGTGTTGCACTGCGTTGCATTAACCATCACCAGTGATTGAATCAGTATCAGCAGTTACGTTTCCTCTGCTAATCAGATAGTTTCAAACATACAAAGTTATGGACATATGAAAAGGGAACTAATTATGGAGCAAACTCAATACCCTGATAGAGAAACTGGAGTCGGCTGTCCTAGTTTCTGTTGAAGCTGATTTTATTAACCTTCAGATGGATGGATGTATTGGAAAAAACGATCTTAATGTTATTGATTTGTTTGTATGCAACCAATTGTATTTAATTTTATTAAAATAATGTGACGTGTGTGTGCGTGTCCTTCCCAGAGTTATTGAGATGTTTGTGTGTTCGTACTGGCGCGAAGTCTGTCGACCCAAAGTTACAGTGACTGTTTCTCCCAGAGGCTTTACAGTGGATGGGAGCAGAAATCAGGCAGAACCTCAGTCACTTTCCGTACCAGCCTCTCCCGCCGCTCGGCCCCCTCTCTCTCTTTGCGCTGCAGCTTTGGAAGCTGCCTCCAGGCGCGCAGACACCGACGCAACACCCGTCTGAAGTGAAAGCAGATGGAGGGACAGACGGAAAAAGAACAAATGAGCAGTAAGAAACTGAATCACTGGATTCTGGGTTGACACCTTCTAATGAGATTTCACATTATGGTACTGGGAGTTCATGAACAATGGCGGCGGGCCAGCTGGCGGGATTTCACCGGCAGGCTGTTTCCATTTAGTTGTCTCACCTGAGAATTTACACACACACTTTGTGACAATGACAGTGAAATCATTGGATTAATTAAGCAGAAGCCAAGACAATATCTGTGTTACTCAGCACAGTGGTTCAAGGGTTAACCGTGTCTGTCAGTCGCTTTGGTGTCCTTGAAAATATCTTAAAACCTACATGGATTGTTATGAAATCTGACATTCATGGTCCCCAGAGGATGAATCCTACTTCTACTTTGGGATGTTCGGATAATTTGTGACTAATTTAGTCAAATGAGTTATTATTATATAATGAGTTATATTAATTAGTCATGAGTGCGTGTTACATAATTTGTGCTCTGTATTATTATCGTTGTCGTGATAGAGCTGCTTTCAAGGAAAGTTTAAAAACACTACACTGCTCTACGTAAGTTTATCATCCCGACGTTTCCACCAGAGCAGTGCAGCACTACAGCGGACTTCATTTATCATAATATGAGGAGACATTTATTGCTAAGAGGCACTCTGCTGAAGGGGATGATGGTCTCACTCACACTGTACCAAACAAAAAGTTGCTGTGGAAGAGACACAAAAACAGCCAAATCCCTCACTTTTCTTCTTTGTAAATGTTCTCATGTCTCAGCGTGACCATAATCTGCAGTACTAATTAACCAGCTTACCCAGAAAACAAGCTCACATGCTGTGTCTATAGAAAACTATGAGAGTTCTCCAACCTTGCTCCTGGGGAGCCGCCGCCCCTGCATGTTTTAGATGTCTGCATCTGATTCACATGAATGAGTCATCATGAAGATCTGCAGGAGCCTGACAATGAGCCCTTCATTTGAATCTTTTATTTTGAAACAGGGGAACTTTTAAAACATGCAGGGCAAGGTTGGAGAACTCTGCTTTAAAATGTCCAAAAAGTTGAAGTAACTTTATTCCAGGCTATGTGGGAGTTTAGGTTTCACATGGTTTCGCGTTGAATTTCACACCCTGTAAGTAAATCAGGAACACATTGAGAGGGATGTGGGTAAATCACAGGTAACAGACCCGTTATTGTGCTCGTGCGCCAGCTCCTGACGGTCCCACTGCACCAGCCTCGCTTGGGTCACGTGATCCAGCAGTGCCAGCAGAAACCTCCGTAGAGTGCGAGTACGATGGAAACGGTCCGCTCGCTCCTCCAGAATCACCTGCCAGTCCATCAGCTGAAGCAGGCGAGGATCACAAATCACAACAATCTTGATATAGAAACATACATGTTCATACTTAACTGGAAAATCTTCTTTTTAAATCTAGTGAACCATCTACTTGCAGTGACTTTAACTATAAGTCAGCAGTTTCTAATGGACATAGCCAAAACAAAAGTAATCAGAAAGGACAGAAACAAGTAGAAATGGAGTTTGTTTTCTTTTGAGACAGGGCATCTGGAAACATAATTGAGTGCGGGGAGAGGAGATTAGGAAAAGATGCTGCTCTAAGTCACTGTCAGGAGATGGGAGACTACGGTCCTGATTGGGTAACCATGTGTGTGTGCGTAGGGGTTATATACACACTCTTTTCCAACAGCTTAAGCTCCTCCGTTGCAATAATTGCCGGTGCAGTTGGTCAGCAGAAGCTTGTTTCTCAGATAGGGACTCTCTTGCTGACTGCTGCCAGCCCAGCGTGCACCGCTCCAGGAGGAAGCGACTGTGGTGACTCTCAGCCAGCTGGCAGGGATTGAAAAGAGAAGTGCAGATGCACGCTGATGAATGCAATTCAATCTCACTCACATGTGCCAGCTCGGAACAATGAAGGCGTGTGAAATAATGAAGGGTCTGTTTTTGTCTGCAGCCCAAATCTTGACGTTTTTTTATATCTTATTGTGGAACGTGTTTGCAGAGGACTTTCAGTATTTATTCATGATGTGGAGCAAATATTGACAGCAACATTGGGAAGATGAAATAATGATGCAGTTAAGGGAGAGCGGCTGGAGTGTTACAGCATTGTGTCTCATGCTTTTGTTTTGGACGTTCTCCCACTTATTTGGAGTGTGTGTATCTGGGCTGTGTGTGTGTGTGTATATGCATAACGGTGTCATCGGGGGTTGGTAAATGTGTGTTTTGCAGTTTTGCCGTTGGCTTCGGGTCGTTTGATTTTGCCACTGAAGGAGTATTTTGACCAGAAAAGTTTGCTCATTGCTCTCAATTATCTCAGTCTATTAACTGTGTTGGAGCAGGCGGCCTGTGGATACACAGCGTGAATAATAATGATCTAATTTATATAACTTTGTTCGAGTTTCCAAAGCACTTTATAACCATTCAAAATTCCAACATTAACTGAATGCAGCGCTGACCAAGCAAAATGATCTAATTATTATGCTATCCCGGCCTCAAGGCTGATAAAAAGAGAAGAAGTAGTTACATTAATAATTGTCAGCAAACAGGAAATGATAAGCGGTATAAGAGAAGATATAGTACTTTAAGATTTAAATACTCTTATTGCTTTTTACGTGTTCTGAGCACATCGGGGCTGTTCTGCTTCTTTGGTTACGATGTGTGTATTTCAGAGGTGAAGACAAACAGCATGTCTAATCCTCTTTACGTCGCCGTAAACATTATGGATAGATTAGCTATTGAAATCTTCTGCAGACACGTCATGAAATGACTAAACAAGCTTTTTAGCCTGATAAAATATGGAAAGCGTGAATTCCACCTACGGCAACGTGTGGAAAACAAGGCATCCAGCCCCTTTTCAGGATTGAATATCATTCTAAACAGACTGCCCAGAGCTTTTATTTTTATATCTATAGTGCGTAACTGGAACTTGGAGGTCAAAGTGCCTCCTTATTGCATATTGTGTCTTCCAAGTACATGTGCGTTAATGGAACACCTGAAGGGCTTCTTGCGCAATTTTCTGTTCAAATAAGATTTCTAGAGCACCCTTCAAAGTGAAAGGCAGAAACAAGACAACCTTACTGGGTCTCAATGAGTAGAGATGGAGGACTGAAGGCAAGCTGAATATGAATGTAAATAATCTGTGTGTGTGTGGTTGTGTGTCTCTTTCTCACAGCTTTTGTGGGGACCAAAATACTGGACCCAACAACTTTAAAGGGCTGTTTGAGGGTTAAGACGTTGTTTTGGTGTTCGGTTAGACGTTCTGTTGCGATGTTAAGGTTGTGTTAGGGGAATGCTTAATGCTCAAGGACTGGTCTCAATGTGGAACAGACAGTCAAGGTACCTGCGTGTTGGCTCGCCTCAGCTGAATGAGACGTTTCCATGGCGCCAGGCCTCGTCGCTGTAACAAGGTCCTGTTGTAGTGTTGTCGGGCCAGTTTCAGACGCTCCTGTTGTCTCTTCAGTTGTCTCTGTTTTTCCTCTTCTCTCTACACACACACACACACACACACACACACACACACGTCACACAGTCTCATGTCAAAGGATTGCAACCCGTTTTCTCAGCGTCTCTGTGGACCTCCATGGAATATGAAATACATCTCACCACTCGTTCCTGCCTCTTCTCCTCTCTCCTCTGTTCTCCTGCTTTGCGTTTCTCCAGCTCCTCCTCCCTCAGCCTCTGCTCCTCAGCCGCCTTCATCCCAGCCTGGAATTATTTTTTTCAAAGAGAAACACGTCACTTCCATTAACCTGACTTTGCCATTATCTTACAAATCGGTGTCGTGGTATTCATAGTAACTCTAGAGATGCGACTCCTGAATCTCTCACCATCTTCTCCTCTTCCTTCTTCCTCTTGAGTTCCTCAATTTCTTTCTTTCGCTCCGCCCGCTGGTTCGCACGCTCCTCCATTGCTTCGGAGAGACAGACATGGAGAGCACCCACACTTATACAGATTGTAAAGCTCACCGAGACATCGTGATCCGGGATCTTTGGCCACGTACATCAAATTGAATCGAATTGAATTGAAAGTGCAGAATTGAGCACAAGATATTCATCAGGTACTACAACAGTCTGAGGGTGGGATAGATGCACGTCTACGTTTTTTCCCTTCTTATTCTCAACATGAAACTGGAACTTAAAGAAACATGAGAGCTTATCTTGCAGGACTGCAAATTCATTTGTGCATGTAACTCAGTTTTGAGCAATTTTCCTGACAAAAGAGCCGCTGCAATCTGTCGCCACATGTTCGGATGAGATAAGTACCATATAGGAGTTTGCGTATGCACTGCTACACTAATCTGAGCAACGGATGTTGTTGACTGACCTGTGATGATTGGATGAGGGCATGTCTGCTGGCTGACGGCTCTCCTGCGAGGTACACGGAGACCGTCGGGTTCTGCAGGAAATCTCGGTGCCCTGAAACAGAAACAATCACAGCCAGAAGCACAGAAACAAGAAGTCAGAACGTCTTCTCATCCTTCCAGCATGTATTTACTCAAACAGATAACAACTGAAGTAAAACTCAAACCGCCTGTAAACCTTTAAACTCAAACGCTGTCTTTTGCTTATAATGATGAAAGCAACTTTTGAAAACACGTTACAGGTAATCAACAGATGTGTGATCCATTTCAATCAATCCAATTAGTGAGCCCTCGTGTCTGATGGGTGGGGGACTCGTCATCCTGGGAGTGGCCAGTCCCATCAGGTCTGGCCTTTAATTTGTAACTCGTCTGTGTGACAAGCCACTGAGATATCGACATACAAAGACATTTTCACTCGTTCTGCCTTTACTGTCAATGTAGAAAAAAGAGAGCCAACATGAGGGATTACACATCGTTCTTTGGGGGAGTTTAGAGATAATGGCACATCTGGGGCATGTGGAGTTATAATTGCTAACAATGCACTGTCTAGACTCTGGAGAGTTTCAGTACAAAGGCTTGAATAGAGGGGCGGGCTGCATACAGTATATACAAGTATAGATTGCAGATAGTGCCGTGTGCTTACAGGCTGCACAAAACTCAATTGTCAATCCATTTTCCTTTACCGGCCTTTTACTTTTACGTAATTTTGTTCTGTGTTCATGGAGAATTCAACAAGCCTACCTCTGCTGTGTGGAGTCGAAGTTACGGCTCTTCTGCCTTGATGCTCCTGGAACTGCGAGCCAGGTGGAGGGTGCAGTTTTCTGTGCCTCCAGCTCCAAGCCGATTACGCTCTGCTCCCCCTTCAGCTGTGTGATCTGGTCTTGCTGCTCCTTGAGCAGCTTCCTCTGCTGCACGATGATCTGCTGTTGGGCGGCGTGTCTGTTTTGAAACCCTTGGCCTGTGATTTTCCAGGTGAAGCCACCGTCCTCCCCTCTCTGCCTTGCCTTGCCGAACTCAGCAGCAGTCGGTGCTACATGGCGAAGGCTCACCTGCCACGGTTGAGTGGGCTCGGCCACACTAACCACAGTGGTTCTCTCATGGTGTGCCGCAGAGGCATTCCTGGCGGAAGTGCCTAAAAAGTGAGGATCTTCCTGTGTAGTATGAAGTAGAAATTATTAGACAGTATCGGCAAAGTCCAACCTGCCCCGAAGTCGAGGTCACCAAAGAGCTTTAGGAGGTAACACAGACATAAAATCAAGCTCTGGTAAATATCTCAGTGCAATTTAATCTGTCCTGAAACATCGTCCAGCCCCAGGAAGCCTGATAAATAACCAGCAGCTGATTATCAGTGTGGCCTCTATATCGACCCCTCGACCATCAAACCCGTTACTTCTACCCCCGCCATGTTTCTTCTTCCCCTGAAGGTCTGTTCTACTATTCTTTCACCACTTCAGACACCGCCTCGCCTCGGTTTGACTGCCTCCCAGCCATCTGCTCTGTGCCTTCCCATCCCCTATATTTACATCATCCTTTTCTCTCACTCTGCAGGGTTGTGATTATTTCATCAGGGAAAGGTTTTTCTTATCGGTTAACAGGCTAAGCAAGGTGTTGGGAAACAATCTTTACGCAACGCTTGAGTCACTCTTCATGAGGGGATGTGACAGGTTGTTTCTAGCGGGAAGCATTAATGAATAACATGCGCATGATATACTGCTGACATTACATATTAATTTGTGAGTGCATGTCGCACCTTCCCTGCAGGCTGAGGCTGGTTCGATGACACAGGAGGGGCGATTGTTGGCTGGAGTTGGAGTTTGCCTGCTGATGCAGCGCTGATTAAGGCAGCCATCTTGCCTCGGGTTTCCTGCTGCCGTTCCAAAAGCGCACGTTTGTCCCTCTCGAACCGACACCATAGCTGCCACTCATGTAGACATCGCCTTAGCAACCGTCTCTGGTCACTTTCCACAGCCAGCCGGCGTTGCCTAGATGAGGTGACAGATATGGTTGTGTTTCTAATCTTCAGTTAGGGGAATTGCATGTAATTGTTTTGTCTGTCAGTGTCCATGAGTGGTAATGTAATATCTAGTATCTGAAGGAAGGAAGGAAGACATGATGTCCTTCTGTCACTTGCAGTAAAAGACCACAGATTAACATAATGAACTCTCTTCTCTTCTTGCCTGTTTTCATTGCGAAGGTCCTCCTCAGTTCGCTTCACCTCCCGCTGCTCTCTCTCCACCCAGAGCACAGCTCGCCACGCCCGCCAGGCTCTCAGCATCCTCTTCCAGTCGCACAGAGCTGTGGCCTTACCTATACGTAGCCTTCGTTCCCGCACCACTGAATACCATGTGGAGAAACGCCGCTGCAGACACTACAATGCATCCATACATGCAGGTCACGATGAATAAACAGCACACACACAAGAATGTACAGAGATATATGCTCCACCATCAGTACATACACACCTCCACATACAGTACTGACCTTCAGGTTATGCATGTGGACCATGTTTTGAATTTTCTGTTCTTTATAATGTTCTGTGCTCTGCTGCTGCTGTTTCACTGAAAGTGGAGGAGTTGACTGGAGGCTCCCGGCTGCCCTCTGCCCTCCCATCTCCCTTTGAAACAAACACAGTAAGGAGAATAAATACATACTGAATGATATACAGCAGAGATTTAAATGTTTAGCTGAATGGCTAAGCTCAGTGAATGTAAGAGAATGTACATAATGTAAAATAGCATAAACAGATTATTTGGTTAAAGATATACTTAAGAGAGCAGTGTTGTATTCGGATGTCTTTAGTGTAATCCGACTCATTTGCCGACTTTGGCTCAGTTGTTGTGTCTATCAAGCTTTGTCTTGATAATTTATATGGTAATTACACTAATTACCATATAAATAAAAACAGTGACAAACAGAATAACAGCAAGCTTATCTAATAAAGAACTTTTACACAACTCAACACCCTCTGAAATGTGTTTCTCTCTTTTGCTGACATCTAATTGAAATACCTAATAAAATCAATGCCCTCCTGTCTGGTACTTTTGGTGTCCAATTAGATTTTGAAAGATTTGGACTAGATAATAAAAACAACTCATCATGGCTGTAATGGATGCTCGCGCACACGCCATATTTTCTAACCTTCCAACAATCCGCAAAAAAAAGAGGTAAACAAAATACAGATTTGAGCAGGATTTCTTCAGATCAGTTTGTAGGGAGTGACGCATTATATTTAATCTGCAAACATTTACTTTCAATGCATCAGCTGAACCCTCACTCCATTTATCCCACTACTCCTCCAGGTTTATTCTGTAAGTGTTTTATGTAATTTCGCCCTCGATTCTGTTACATCTGAACACAAATTTTGCCAGTAAATGATGTGACGGATAGTTAAACAGCCTCATCAGTCTAACCACTGTCAATAAAACATCCAACCACATTCGATGCGATCAGATCATTACACGTATAATTTCAGCTGTAAGGGATTGTTGATGCCAGTGGTTGCTATGGATACCATACCTCTGCCGTAACAGCTGTTTAAGGCCTTTCCTCTCCTCCATTTGTCGTCGCAGTCTCACCATCTCCTGCTGCACCAGCTCCTCCTGCCTACGTGACTCCTGCTTCTTCCTCATCTCCTCCTCTCGCTCCCTCCTTCTGGCCTCCTCTGCGGCACCCAGCTGAGCCTTCATCTCTCTCTGGTGCCTCTGCCTCTCAGCCTCCCGCCGGGCCCTGTTCTCTCGCACCTTCAGTGGCATTCAGTGACAATTAGTGTAATTGAGGACAAGTTGGGGTCCCCGATTCTATAACATCTTATATAACGAAGAATTTAAGGCTCAGTTTGGTTTCATACCTGCTGGTGTCGCGCTTCCATGGTGAGGATTGGGTTTCTGAACTTCCTCCTTGTTTGGCCGACGTCCAATGCCAGTTCCTCCATCTTCCCGCAATCCAACAACTCTTGCTCCATCAGATCTTGTAGGACACTGTGAACAGTGGTGTGCTCGTCTTCCTCAATCAGGTGGTTGTATAGATCTAATTTTGGATACATTAAATATTTTAGCACAAATGAAGATTAAGGGCTCAACAGTAGTGGCGACGAATTCATGAAGACAAATATAATTTACACTTCAGTTATCATGAAATTACTCTCAGGTAGGAAACAGTTTGTCTTTGTGCTCCGTACCATCAAAGTTGTTGTAGTTCAAGGAGTTAGGCCGTGAAACTTGGCTTTTCCTTTCAGCGGTACATGTCAGGTCATCGTCTTCCATCTCCAGTTCCAGCTGCAACTTACTGCCCAGCCAATCACCTAGAAGAGCTCGAGCTGCAGGACGCAACACCCTGAATATCATTATCTGGCCTGCCACTGCACAGGCTCACAAATCTCCGATATAAAGGTAACACCTCTCTAGAGAAAAATGGATGATCTTTTTATGGACTGACCTACCTTCTCTGCAAGCATCGTCATGATCTGTTAACTGGTCGCAGCTTTGCAAAGGCATAGCCAGGCTTTTGTTTCCTGCAGGAGGTGTCTTGGGGGAGTCGACTTCCGATAGGGCAAACTCTGTGGGCATCTCCACTTGCTGAGGATGAGGGAATTCATGAAAAGAGAGGAAATATTCCACAAAATAGTAAATTGAAGTCAGTTTAAGGTGATAACTTCAAAAAGCTCAAAAGATGTTACATCTAAAATGATCCTGATAGAACAAATCAGTATAAATTCAAAATTTTCATCAATATTTTCAGAGGCTTGACTGTGTTTCAGCACTAAGCAGATTCATAGTGACAACACAGTTGCACAAACACTAAGGCTTTCCCACCTTCCTCCACTGATCGATATCACCATTCTTCACACGCATCTGTTATTGACAGAAACAATATGTAAGCTGACTGTGTTTGCAAAAGACAACACGGGGCCCATAAATATACTGCTCTCATGGTCACCTTTGCCTATTTGAAAATTCCCAGACGAGCACACAGACACCTTGAGCTGCAGGCACAGTCTGCCAATTGAGCGCCCAGCCAATGCCTGATGTCTGCGGATTATTTCAGGGGAAAGCTTAGCCATTGCCTTAAATCAGCAGATTACTTCAAATCATTTCCCCGAGGTCCAAGTTTCTGTGCTTTCCTTGCAGCGATTCAGCTGTCTCTCTCAGGCTGCAGGCATGAGACGCTTCAGGCAACTGAATAACAGACAAAGGCCATCTGTATGACATTTCTAAACCTTCCCCTGACACCAACTAAAGATACAGGGGTCAATACGCAGTATTATCACTGATTTCATTCATAAAACCAACAGGGCACTTTTACATTCATGTTTTACCTCCATCGGGGATTTTTAATAATCCTGTGGAAAAAAGACTGAAATATATTATCGGCTTTTCCTTTAAGATAAGAGAAGGTGTTGAGGTGAGCACCTTGGATTTATAACCTAGAATAGTAACAAAGTTTAATCCTTTTTGCCAGTAGTGAAGTCTGAGCCGTTTTTTTGGTGAGTTTCACATGAATCCAAAGACTAAACTCACCTTTTCTGCAGAGGTTTTACTCTTGCCGAGCCTCTTCCATCTAAACAGGTAAGAATCGGGACGTGGGAATGACATCATCTATTTGTTGGTGAACATAACTATTTAGATCTAATCCCAACCATCACTTCAGTATCCGTGTATTGTCTTCGTCTACGATTATTTAATTTTGTCTATCATCATAAAAGTTCATATAGACAGCCGTAACGAAACCCGAGACATGTACACAACTGCAATTACAATTGCAGAGGATTCTGGGTAATGTAGGGAATTAGCCGTGCTTCTTTGCTTATTGTCGCAGCCATCAAGCATTTGAAAACTACGTGTCCCACTTGTTAGAAGTTCGTGTTTTTTGGTAACCATGGCGTCTATATTCACTTCCACAAACAGCTAAATAGTCCTGAAAATAAAAGAAGATTTGATGTAGCGTGTAATCACAGCAAGATGATTATTTGAAGGTTTGTATGAAACAGAACATGGTGGGGTTTGGTGTTTTGATAAAAAAAGAACCCGTTACGAGTTACATCTAATACCACCGTCGCTCCTGGTGACGACACATTCCCTCGACTTGTAGTTCCTGCTAAACAGCTTTTCGCCGGTAAGACTTTCTATCATTAAGTTAAGACGTATACACATCAAACGACCACAGTTGAAAATGTGCGAATTTTCTTCAGAGTGCACCATTTTAGAGCTGTAAACATATCTAACCGGCAAAAGGTAACGTGAAGTCTTAACACGTGAGCGGATAAAGCTAGTTAGCCACGTTGCTGATTCCCATGCTGTTTTACTGTCATTCAGTCTGAGCTTTCAGGTAACACTAGCACGCCAGAGTCGTTGTCTCTCAGGCTGATTGAGACATTGTACAGTGATTTAAGCTAGGGACGATTTGTTTAGTAACACGTCGACTGCAGCTAGTCGTTTGGCTGCTAGCAGAATGAAGCTGGAGCTGTCCCGGGTGCTTCAGGGGGGAAGTCGGCTGGGTGTCCTGAAGGGTTTCGGCAGGACGGGTCAGCACTCCCTGGAGGTCCCTGGATGTCTGCTGTACACACACTTAGGCACAGTACCCCACCTCACCCAGGAAACTCTGCACACCCTGAGCAACCTCCCCACTGTCACGCAGGTCACCCTGTCCAATATGTAAGCTATCCTCATCCCACACACGAATACTTGTACGCACACTGAAGTCTCTCTGAAATGTAACATCTTCACAATCTCCCCTCAAGAGCAGAGCACCAGGAAGTATTGGAGGAGTTTAAGGAAGGATTCAGGAAGTTTTCAGGTAATTCAAACTGCATTCATCTTTGTCGTCTACATGTCTCCCAATTCATACTGCCACATAACTTCTATGAATTTATCAGGGGGATACAGGATTGGAGAGGGTAAGATGGGACACCAGCTGAATAAACACCATTGATTAGCCATAAATAATGATTACACCCCGCTATTCCAATCTCAAAATCCCAAAATATCAAAGAGTTGTTGTTGTATTAGTGCAGCAAACCTTACACGCTGTACATTCTTCATGCAGGCACCAAACCAAGCAGACATCCTGTCCTCTGATTGTTTAGGTGCTTCTATGTTCCTCCTCTTTTGTTTTTATCCGGTTTACAATACTTTTCTGTATCTTCTTAAATTAACGATGTTTTTTAAGCTTGTCTTTTCACGTATAACATCAACAGGCTCAGGGGCCATCACATTGATTGAAAAACATGTGCGTTGTCCCTGATAATTAAATAATAAAAGTCTGTAGAGGTAAAGGACTAGTCACCAAAATAACTGTGCAACTGCTCCTCTTTTATGACATGCCCTTTGCATCTGTCATTTTCAGATAATCAACTCTGAGGATCTGTTGTCAGACTCCTGTGCTGTTGTGACTGGTTAATGGATGTGAATGTTACATATGCGCATATTCACCCTGAAGTGCCACATGAACATTATATTCTGGCTACATAGGAAATGAAATGTAATCCCCTTAAACTATAAGGGGATTACTTCAGTGCTGAGAAGCCCCCTTGGATTGGTAATTGTAAGCACAATTATAAATGATAACAGCATTTGCTATTATAAGTCAGATTTGTTTTAAACCTTTGATCTTCTGTTGCACCTGGTAACATCAAATTAATCATTCCTATGTCTGGACTGAGCCGTCACATGAACTTGCAGTAATGAAACGTCCCTGTCCGTCACCTTGCTTTGTGTTTGGCCTTTTCTGGCTGTAATTCTTTTCTCTGTTTGCCAGTGAAGGGCATTCATTTGTGTTTTGCTTCCTGCAGGCCTTCATGATACAGTGTTGTACTGCTCCCTTCATGACCCTGCAACCCAAGGCCCGACAGGTTATACCACTAACAAGGTGAGATTGGCTTCTACTTGAACAGTTATCATATACAAATTCAATCTAAACATAATTAAGATGTTTCATGGTTTTATTTGGCAGTTGTTGAATAATTTGCCATTTCCATTTTCATGTTATGGCTTTCTTGCTCCTGAGTTATTCTTCCTGAGTTAAATGAAACAGAAAATGTTTCTAAAGTTTTTTAGTTGTTTCTTTAGAAGAAAGAAATTTGAAATCACTCATGTCTTTGTTGTTGGTAGACGGTGTCGGTGTGGGGCAGTGGGGGGCGCATAGAGCTCACAGCGGCTAAGTTCATGGCTCTGCAGAAATGCGTGCAGCCAGATTGGTACCAGAGCATGGCAGACGGAGAGACGTGGCAGAACAACACCTCTCGCAAAAGGGTTCGAAAGGCGGTGGATCGAACTCTCACCCACTTGGACGAGTGTCTGCTGGTGCATCAAAAATCACAGGTAGAAACACGAGCTGCAGCCATGAAGAACACACCACTGCTTTCCTGTGTAATTGACTCCAAAAGCTATTTTTGTGAACCAGCCATGCACGGCACAGACAGAATAGGGATCGATGTTCGGTCATTTTGTTGTCGCTGGTGCGCTGGGCAGCTGTGCTACGGCTGAAAGCACAGAGATTAGGACGAATACATTATCAGAGTGTTGTAACAGCTCGGCATCAAGCATGACTAATGAAATATCATGTTTTAGTCTTTTAAAAGCAGCGAACTGTACTAATTCATTATATGAGAACAAACTGAAAGGCATCTGCAGAGGTGATACACTTGACATCAGCTGTCGTGAATATTGTAGGAGATTCATGGCTTTGCCTCTCACCGTAATTACGTTATCGACATCTTGTAATGCAGTGTGGACATGACCTTGATTGTTTGTGCTGACCTCTTTACTGCCCATTACATCCATGTTTGTTTACGTAAGACTGTCACCAACATGATATTAGCATAGACAGCAAACCATCACAAGATTGGAAGAGATTGTTGTGCCTCATGTGCGTTCATGTTTGTGTGGTTAAATGTGGTTAGATGGAAGGAGAATTTAAGAGTCTTGTGTGCAACCTTGATGACGTCATTATACATTTACTGTTTACTCTCAAGGGTCTGATATTAAGAAGAAGAAGAAGAAAGTGTTTTTATTGTCATTTTTACAGTCAGACTACAAATTGAAATGTATCCTCTGCATTCGACCCATCCATAGTCAGTGAACATGCACACACAAACACAACGGAGGGCTGCCAGTTAATGGAGCCTGTGGAGCAGTTGGGGGGGGGTTAGGTGCCTTGATCGAGGGCACTTCAGCGCTTTTTCTTCACTATCCCTGCCAAACTTCATTATTTGGTGGCAAGGCATTGACTGAAAGGAATGTATATGTGACACATTCATTACCAGTCTATTACCAATCTCCTACACTGTCATTGCCAGGAGTTGGAGGGAGTAGAGATGTTTGGGGTGGTGGAGGGAGGAGACATCCTGGAGGAGAGGGCTCGCTCTGCCCGGGAGACAGCCAAGAGGCCTGTGGCAGGATTCTGCCTTGATGGCCTCCAGACGGGCTACATGGCCCAGGCCCTGAGGACCCAGCTCATCATCGCTGTGACCAAAGAGCTGCCCGAGGACAAACCTAGGTCAGTTTGCTCATTACCGTGTGACAAATGGATGTATTGAATCTACTTAGAAGGGCATTTATTTTCTTATTATTAGACACCATGAATATATTGCTCCTGTCTGCTGCCAATAACAGGTTTTATCTATTATCATTTTATTATTTACTATTATCATTCAAAAGATTTAAAAATGTTTTTGATTTTTGTGTGACAGATGATTGACAGCAAGATGAGCATTGATCTCAGACTAAAGGTCTTTCGCACCCGACCAGTTTTGTTCTGTTTTAAGAAAAAAAAAATATGTTTGCATGTTTTGTGGGGTGCAAAAGCCGTCAGAACTTTGGTGTTGACCCATCAACAAGTTGAGCCCTCCTCAAGCTTGTTTGCAGTGTGAAGAAAAGCAGAACAAAAAACATCTCACACACTCGGGTGTAATGGTAAAACAGACACTTTGATCCTTTTGAACCCCCTGGGTTATTTGGCACTCTCAACTAATAAATAAACAGAAGACAAACTTCTTAGATGTTGATATAGCTTCAGACTGAATTAGCCTGCAGCTTTTCAGAGCCGTTCATTGAAGACTCTCCCAACTGACACAGTCCTGCAGGGGATGGAGAAGTTTTGAAAGAGAATACGTGTGCTGAGTGCAAGGCTGTATCCATTGGTGTCCTTCGAGCTTCACTAAGGTTTCTTGCGAATGCAGTGGCACACTGTCCCTACTGTTGGTCTGGCAGTTGTGAGATGCGTTTCCTACTGACGAGTGGAGTGGAGTCATAATCAAATGCTACATATGGCTTGGCCTTGACACCTACAGGCAGCGAGTCAGGGAGGCAGTTAACTGAAGCAAAATGAAACATACTGGGATGAACTAGTAAGAGGGGAAAGTAATGCTGCTAGTGTTTGTGCGTGCTTCTTTCGCATTCATGTGCTGCATTTAGTATATTTCTGTGTTATGTTGATGTGTGTAGGATTAAGTGATTGATTGAATTTCCAAGTCAATGCTTGGCTTCCTGCTGTGTTTGTATCATGAGTGCTTGTTGTTTTTGTGCACGCCTCTCAGACTGCTACAGGGTGTAGGACGGCCTGATGAGGTGCTGGCGTGTGTGGAGGCTGGCGTGGACCTGTTCGAGAGTTTCTTCCCCTTCCAGGTCACCGAACGAGGCTGTGCTCTTTGCTTCAGCTATGAAATTCCCCCGGACCCGGAGGGCGCAGCTGCAGCGCCCCCTGCAGGTTGTGTGAATATTCGTGCTTATTAGGAGTTTTGTTACAACTTTTTGATCAACTCGTCTCACACTCCACACTCCCAACCAGTAGGGGGCAGCATATCGCCAGGAAGTCGTAGTATCACGAGAAACATGTAAATGCTTACTTAGTAGTAAGAATTATTTTCACGGATGTTATACAAACTGTCATAAGCTGTGAAGTGAATGAGTCTCCCGGTCTCTTTATCGAGGACAGGTAATCAGTAATTTAGGAGATAAATCATTAACTTCGAAAAATGAGCTGAAACAATGAAAGACCTGAATGCAGATGTGACCCACATTGGTCTGTTAATTGAAATGTGGTTGCTCAACATCAAACTCCCAAAACAGGCCTATTTTGATAATTTTCTTTTAATTCTCTTCCTCTACTCCAGCCTCATCTGGATGTAATTCTGATAAAGCATATTAACTTTCAGCTTCTCTCATTTTCCCATTTCAGTTCCATCCACCTCTCCTCCGTTGTAAATGCGTCCCTTCATATACTGCAGCACACAATGTCTTGTGGCAAAGTGCCTTCTTCCTCAGTGACCCATTTAACTGCAACAGTGTTTTTTTTACCATTTCAATCAAATCTATTTCAGATTTTTAAATTGGGAAAATGGTGTAAAAGGACAATATTTGGATAGTCATTTTTTTAAATTAGCAGCCTCCATCTCCTTTTTAGGTAAAGTAACCTTTCCCAAAGCCACAGATTGCCTATTTGTGACTAAGGAAATAACCCCATAATGATGGAAAACACTAACATTTCACATTAGGAGCCTGCAATGTATATGCCTCGGGCACGCTAACATGTCATGATGCAATTTGGGAGATTGGATGGGGTCTCTAACTAGTCTTCGATAATAATGAAACCTGAATCAAATGTGATTCATTATGATGGGAACCACAGGCGTAGACGTAGCTTCTGTTCATTAAAGAGACGTGGATGAAGCACATATATATAGGTTTTCTTGTTGTGAATATGTTGAGATGCAATGTACAGACTTGTGATTAAATATGCCCAATAATGAGACTGGTATGCATATGTAATATCTGTAGGCGTCACCCCATTGGAAATGAACACATTCGTGGTTCTCATTCGAATGCATAGGGTATTCATCAAAGAGCAGAGGGGCCACAAATGAGAATATTCTCTAATTTCACAATCTTCATAACGAGATCAGTATAAAGATTGTCCTCGGCGAATGGATAATAATTATCTAATCGTTTTTGGAGCCTCGGGTCAGTTGAGATAATTGGGTAGAAATGACTTCAGCTGGTGGAATGACTCTCCAGTAGGTTAGCAAGTTCTGGCCAGATGTTCTGATTGTCGTCCCAAGTGAGAAGCCTCAGACGTGCTATGACAAGAGCTGTTGGAAATGTACCAACGCGGCCCGCTGAGAATTCTGTGCTTCATTAAAAGAACCTGTCAGTGTGAGGTTTGGTATCCGGCTGTATTCAGTGTCAGACAGCACTAATCGATTGTGCGCTGAGTGCCTAATAGTGTCCGGTGGAGGTGAGAGCGGTGAGGGTGTCAAACCTGAAAAGCACTTCTCATTCCAATCTCAGCCAATTACAAGTCCTGGTGGGGGGTTATGGGTTCCCAGTTAAGACCATTAATGCTAATTCACACTCTTCCTTCCTTCTCACCCTCCCAAGCTTTTCTCTGTTGGATCTTCTTTTCCTCATTCGGTCGTTCTTTTGCTTCACTTTGTCCACAAACTGCTCTTCAACACATCCTATTAGTCTTGCCCAAGCCTCATTTAGTCCCTGAGCTCATGTGGAAGCTCCATAATTCCCCCTTCCTCTTTTATCCATGTACTTGTAAAATGTACAGTTTACTGCATTAACCCATTAATCTCCGGTGGTTTATTCTATTCCTGTTTCTAATGTCAGATTTACTGACCTGGCCTTGGTTACATGTATACAGTATTCTCTTAGTCTGGAATGGTCACTCAAAAAGAGGACGATCGTTCTTCAACACAGCACTTGTAGTTCAAAGCTGCTGGCTAATGTAATGAAGCTTAATTCAAACTGGTATTATAGTTTACATCTTAGATGTTTGGGAACAGGATGCACGTTGATATCTTTCAGTTACTTTGGGGATTCTGTACCCTTAAAATTGTGTCCGGGTTTTATAAAATGGGTAACACCATGCAGGCTTGTGTTGGAGCTCGCTGTGCTCCCTGTTTTCCCCCTCCCCAGTTAGCTGTCGTACTTCTCTGTGAGCCGAAGATAAAACAAACCCCACTCCTTTAATATCGGCTTAACCCACGAAATCCATGGCAAAACCTTCCGGCAGCCTCTCCCAAAGCCTTTTTTTAATGAAACACATTTGAGGTGTCTTCCCAGCTCCCAATATACCATATTATTAGATTGACATTTTAAATTTAAGACCTTAATCAGAGTTTCAGGCACATCCATTAACTTTTAAAACTGGTGTGACTAACCTGTCCCTCCCTCTCCTTCTCTTCACATCCCTTGTGTCGCCTGTAATGAGTCCGATAGTTTCTGTTTCCTGACTAAACAGCATCTCTCCTCAGCCTTTGTCAGACATGGGATGTATAAAAAGCATTTGACAACTCTAGTTAATTCTTTCCATTAAATTCAGTGAAATCCTCCGTCTATGTAAGACAGGCGTTGGTAGTCAGAACGTAGCCAGTAAGTTATTATATTATATTTCAAGGGAGACTAGAGGATACAGCGATGTGTAATAGGGGTCAAACTACAGAGCGTGTTGGTATTTTACTTCTACCGCCAGGCTGGTAGAGCGATGTGCTTCTGTATGAAGTAACTTATGAGTACTAGAAAGTGAGACTATAAACAGAATAGTTTGTGGTGTGCTGGCGTTAATGAGATGTATTTATGTTTCGGCAGGGCAAGAGCTGGAGGAAGAGGGGGAAACGGCAGTGGAGGCACAACAGAATGGCGTTGATGGTCTTGATGTTCAAACACAGATGACAGCCTTTGAGATCAATCTCAAAGACAAGAGGTTTGTTGCAGCTCCGAATGAAAGCGGCCGCGCTTGCAGAATCTTTGCTTTCATGCATTTGTGGGGCAACGGATTTACATCAACGGAGCTTTTTCATGACTTGTACTTAAACTTTCGTTGAACTGTCCAGGTACCAAGATGACTTCAGGCCCCTGGTGGAGCGGTGTGGCTGCTACTGCTGCACCAACCACCAGAGGGCGTACCTGCACCACCTGCTTGTGACCAATGAGCTGCTGGCTGGAGTTCTGCTCATGATCCACAACACAGCCCACTATCACGGCTTCTTCAGAACCCTGAGAGAAGCTCTGGCCAATAATAAACTGGACCTCCTCAAGCGACGGATCCTTTGGGAGAAGAACGGGCAGACGGAAACAAAGGAATGAATCAGATAATTCAGAGATAGGAGAGGAATCGAGCTAGTAGGAGAGGGGGGGGGTTGCTCCTCCTCTCAAGGATCACTGGATTGGCTCAGCTTGGTTGGAGGCAATTAAAGTTTTATCTTATTCTTCCCCTGTCAGGTCAAAGCACTATCTGTGATACTGCAGAGACCTGGAGACTTGAGTCCCTCCATAAGCAGCTAAAGTCTCTGATGCTTGGTTAAAAGCAGAAGAAGAAAAGACAGCCGATCACACAAAGGAAACCGTTTGATGCTTGCGCCTTTGGTTTTGTCCTGGTGTTCCATCTGGAGAACCGCTCCCCGAAGCCGGTGAATTGATCCAAGTCGGGGTTAGGTGTCTGGAGAGTGAAAACCTTAATGAGAGGTCAAGAGGCATTTGCATAAAAAGAAAAAAACGTGAGGATGGATGGTGGTGAGCTATCGACTATGACCGAAGCCCTATGTGCCTTCATTTTTTCGTCTGATTGCAGGCCAGCGGAGGCGACTGTCCTCTGGACTCATTAACGTAACAACATAGATCAGAGGAAGAACCAGCACAAGTGACAATAATGATTCAGTTGTTTTCTTCACACATTAAAAATATAAAACTGACATCTATCTCTGTCATCTCATGCTTTATTGCTCCATCTGTGTTTTCTTCATCAAGTGTTTGTAATGAGCTCTGATAGGATGAGCTTCTCACACACATGTCGATCAGCATCATGTCTAAGTAATTGGCATGTATGAGGGGAGAGAGCTTGCCACATGTAGATGTGGCAGTGGTTGTCTCGTGGGCTTCAGGGAGGTTAACTGAAGGTTTGAGCTGACAGTTCCCCCGTTCCTGCAGCTGAGAAAGGATAAAGATCAGATAGAGATATGGGTCTCCACTGCCTCCCATGCAGGGATAGAGGGAGGCCTTTTGAAGGTGAGGGGGATTTAATTGACTGCCAGACCGTGCAGATGTCTGTGGGGGACAGGGGACAGGCCGAGTGTGACAGATTTATGGAACAGCGATGGTGATTTCTGTTGTACTTCAGGTGCCTTAACAGCGTTGAATAATAAAGAAGTGGGTTTGCTGTCGTCACTCGACGGGCTCTGCATACACGCTTCGAAAATAGAGGCATTAAATGAGTCGGGGAAAAGATGAAAAAGGTGGAACTTTATTAACGCCTTTGGGGTATACAGGTGAAAGCTGAAAGAAGCAGTGACCTCCAGACTGTTTATTTTAATGGGAAAGCAGCGGACTGAAGTTGGTGAGGAGAAAGTCAATCCCCCAGATTAGCCTTTAAAAATAGACTGGATAATGAACGGGTAAGGTCCTCTTTCCTTGAATAACTGCTATTAATATTCAGAAACTGTTTCAGTGGAGGTTTTCTATCGTCTGAAGGTAGAAATGCTGCCGTTTGAACACGTTTCAACCTGGTATTGCGGTAACGTGACCCCGTGGACTAATGAGTGCTGTGTGAAATTACTCTTAAGAAATCTTATTTTCAAGAAACTCTTCCCCGCACGTCGGTGTGTGAAGCTTTCAGTTCATACACGTACATCAAGAGAATCACCAAAGCCCGGAGTTGGACGGAGCATCTTAACTGAAAGTGCCACTTCATCCTGACAGATTTGGCACGTGGCTGAAATGGTGAATTTAGTCCGCTGGGGCTGAACCTGAGCAGCACAGGATCCCAGTTAATGTGCGTGGTTGTATGGTTTATACACAGCCGTGGGATGTGGGAGTTCATTTCCACAGCGAACTCTTTGTGGGCAGCAGAAAAAAGCTGTAAAAATACGATGAAGGTGTCCAGTATTCGTCTCCCAAGGGAAATATCAGAGTCAGGTGGCGTATCGTTGAATCGTTCGGCATACAGATGAGTTGGGACTAAACCAAACAGTTACCTTGTTGGTTAGTTTAGGAGATACCAACGAGCTGAACGACTCTCCCCTCTTCCACTTGTTTCACTGGCTCCCCATCCATCTCTGCACACGTCACTTTTAAATCTTTGGTACTCTCATCCAGGACAGAACATCAAACATCCATGGTCAGGTTCCAAACGGCCGAGTCTTAAGTGTGACGCTGTCCTGCTGTTCTGGACGTCTTCTACACAGATGCTGGTGTGACGCTACCTTCACTATCAGCTCCATTCCTTCCCTTCCATTCCATCTTTGCATATAATACTTCCACTTTGAACAGACTGTGGAGTGGACTCAATGATTCTTTGCAATTTGGCAGTGCACAACTGAACTGCCTATTAGCTTTTGATTATAATGTACAATGTATCATTTTCATCCAGGAGTTCAAAAAAACATTTTCTGGACTGGAGCTCTTTTTCTTAGGGGCACAATTTCCGCGTAAGCGAGATGTGAATGACGAAGTCAGCGGGTGGCCCTCAGCTCATTTCAACCAATTATACAGATGAAGAGGGCCATTCAGGCTGGATCACTACACGTTCCTTCCCTGTCTCTCCTCTCTCCTCTGGGTTGAGTTTGCGGTGCCTCACATTTATCTTGCACATTGCAGCCAGATTGCTATCTGCTGTTGTGACAGCGCAACATGAGAACAAATGAGCTGCACTGCTCTCACAGAACAACACTCATAAAGCCAGTGGAGTACGGCGCAGAGGGTGTTACGGTGGAGGAAATGATGGGCAGAGACGGGGTTTTTATCAGTGAGGGATGGTGATGTCAGAGTATCCAAAGTCTTTAGTGGAGTGCTGGTATATGTCAGTGTGAGAGGCAGGAGTCTCTGTCCTGTTGGAAGTTTAAATCATTATTTCAATAAGATGTCACTTTCAAACCAAATATGACACCACACTCACCTTACAGAGTCTCCTCCTGTGCTTCACCCTCCAGGAATGGTCAGGTAACTGAAACCCACATGGAGGATATTTCCTCCCTTGCTCTCCTGTAACCCTTGACCACCGGCGAGGAGCAGCCTGGATTCTCGCCTCCGCGCCGGCTATAAATGATTGCTCACTTAACAAGAGGCCAAAAGTCTTATTAGCTCCCTGATGTATTTTAGAATTCATTTATACACATAAATCATCATCTGACAATGTTCTATATCAGCGGGGTCCTTCTCTCCCTCCGCCGAACACTTTCGGAGTGAATATTTTATCAGGGCTGCGACTCGGTGTGTCGTGATGTGGAGGTGTAGCTGGAAGAGCTCCGCCGAAATACAGAGAGGAGGTCATAACACATTAATGCTTGATACTTAGTGGTTAACATAACCTGACGGCCTTGAGTCCCGGTGTCATGTGTAACTTTAACGAGGGTTCGATATTATGTCAGTACATACACTGTAGAAAGTGTTTTTATTATACAGCATCAGGTGCACTAAAAAGTTTGTACCCAATAGTACATGAATCATTTTGTTCTACACTACAATATCCAATTTTCATGGAGGCGAAGGTTCCCTGGTGCCAGTGGGCTCACAGGCAACGACAGGTCCCCTTAAATATATACATGTATATATCTATATGTACAGTATATAGATATTATGTTAATGAGAACATGTCAGATAGACAGATGTTGACAGACACATAACCTCCATGGCAGACAGACATGACCGCGGCGTGAGAAGAACGGGAGGAATTCATAGACAATATGAAGGAAAAAAAAATTCAGAAATATATTTGTCATGTTGAGTAATAGCGTCGAAACGAGAGTACCGAGCATTTTTCATTTCTGGCGTCCTTAAATGGTAGGAGTGATGATCCGTCTGTACAATGATTCATTTCCTGAAGCCATGATTATTATGGGATGAACTGTGGGAACAGAGGAAAAAAAAAATCCTGGGACTCATTTCTGTCTCCTACATCATGCCATGCTCTGTCTGGATTACACTCTAATTTGGGATTTATGCTAAAAATGCGTGTTAATCAAGGACACCAAATGTCACTGAGGGTTGGATTAGCTTCTGTGTTTCGTTTTTTATTGCTCTACTGCCTCAGAGGTCACGGCGAGTTGAACGAAAGGTCGGCTGTGTTCGGTTAAGTAGGACAGTGGACGGATGAAAAGGCCACGTGGATTTGACCTTTACTGATGAGCGCCATCGGTTACTACGGTAAACGGGGAAGGAGCGCCTCATCCGGCGTGATTTTTAGGTCCGGCCTGTTAGTAGAAATGGAAGGAGAGGAGAGGAAGTTTTCATTCTCTTTTATTTTGAAGGAAACAGTCCGACTTGCTGTTACTAAAGTCTCCACAGCTTGTGTGCTGTGTGTCTGCCTGCAATGAAGATGATTGAGAGATCTTCTCCTAATGGAGTGATACATATAACCTTGAGGGAAGGATCCTGAGGGGTAATTTGTAATGCACCTTTAAAGTAGTTCTACTTGATTGCCGCTGTAGTTTATCGCTTATGTGGACAAGAAGAACGACGTGCGATAAAAAGATCCATAATGATGCTGGATGATGTCATCGGCCGGGTGTCCATCAAACACTCACATTGATTCCTTTTCATATACGTGTCTCTCATTAATCAGGTCGGTTTATTACCCTGTAAACTTCATTATTCATAAAGCAATATGGACTCATTTGTGTGACATTAATTATCTGTCGCTTTTTAAAGTGGCTTGATTACGAAAAATGGATGTGAAGGCCACAGCAGGTCAAACACACGGCCGCGGGGTGAAGGTGTCACGCACACACATGCACACACATGTTAGCATAATAAACAACATGTGATTTGGCCTTCTTCCCTCGCATGCACTTGCAAGGGCTAAACGTCAATGGTGAGGTGACATCACCGACAATCAGGCGGAAATCAATAGAATGCTATTATAATGGCGGTCTGGAGGGTTTTGTTTTCCGGTGCGTGACTCGACATGCTGATGGGCTCACAAGCAGAGCCACTATCAAATGGTGATCCCATTCATAGAAGGGTTTAGTTGCTCCTGGTGCGGCTGTAATGAGGCATTAGTTGAGGCTTGCCTCTCAGGAAGGTTGTGCGGTGTTACTACGGCGTCGCCTGCGTTCTATTATTACTTAAAGGCAGAAACTTTGAAGACACAATGCATGTATTTCTCTGCTCGTGCTTTCCAATTAAAGCTTGTACGACGTGGATGCATATAGAAGAGCAAAGAAGCTGTAAACCGACGGAGAGATCACAGTCCCCAGCAGCAGTATAGAAAATAAGTGTATAAAGGGTAATTTCAAGTGGGAGAAATGGAGAGCGTGGGATTCTTTCAAGTAGTGATAGCTGTGAGCAGAGATTGGGGAGTTCATCAGGATTTGAAGCAACATCAAAAGGAGATTCGCTTGACAAGCTTTACGTCACATCACACGCTGTAACCCTTCGCTCGGTATTGTATGTCATTTCTGGTTTACACGTCGACGCTCCGGATTGCAAAGAGAAGCATCCTGCAGCTGTCATCTTATAGCCTATATAACTGGGAAGGAGGCGATGCAATCTCATCATCTGCAGATGACTTGTCTGCACGGTCGTAACTGAGGGAATCATCAGACCCCACGTGAAGAGAACATATTAAATACTGGCTGAACTGAAAAATATTGCCGGTGCAGTAATCCAACGGAGACAAACATCCAGCAGTACTGTTCATATCTTTGATCACTTATTGGAGCTCCTGTAGAGCAACTGCGACGTCCTTTTCACACCACACTTCCTCTATGCTGCGTTGGATGACAACATAGATATATACTAACGTCCAATTGTAGGATAAACAGTTTGCAGGACGGCTTTGGATTTCAAATTAAAAGCTTTTCTGTTACAGCCTCCTTGGATAAAATGTAAAAGGAAGCTTCCTATTCCTGACACTTGACACAAGCTGCCTCTTCACTGGATTCATCTCTTTTTAAAAGTTCACCACGACTGGCTTTCAGCAGCTTTCACAAATGATGCTTCTAAATGAATAAAAGCCTTCTCGTTGCCGGCTCTGTGTAAAACAAAAGCTAAAATGTCAAATAACCGAGAGTGGTACGTTTTTTGAGTGCAGGCATCACTGAAGGATGTTTTTGTGTGTTGTCATGGGTACAGGAAAATACCAGAGCTGCCGCTCTAATACATAAACAGACATTTTGTTAAGTTTAAAAGCAATTTCCTCATGTCTTGATTAAATCAAGCATGCAGGACCTTCTCTCCCATTCAAGATCTTCCTTCCTTTTGCTGTATGTGATGTGAGACCGGACGTCTTCATCGCTCCAGGCGGAGAGAATGTGGGTGTCTGTGAATGTTGGAGCCAAAACACATCGTGGGAAGTCTGGTATCACTCCAGTGTTTCGATGTCATGTTGAAAAGGCTGCAGGTCTCTGATGTTGTCCACCTTCCTCCACCACGCTTCAGGTTCTCAGTCCCCCTTCAGACATTTAGCAGCAACCGGCAGTGTGATCAGAAGGCAACGTGAGGGCGTGCAAGTGACAACAGGGATGTTTACATTTTCTTTTCAAGTGCATCTGTCTATACAACCTCATTCACTTAAAATGCATGGGATGGGGCACGAGTATACCCACGTGCAATCAGTAGTATTCCACCTGCTTCAAGTATCATTACACCACAGAGGGGATGTTTGTGACACTATAATTTGCTGTGAGAAAAATATGTATGGTGTTTCAAGAAACGTGTTGTTGAACGTTTGCGTGATTTAGATATTGATTAGACTGCTGATGCTTTATACAGTCGAATTGTAACGATGTGTTCCAATTTTTTTTGCAAGAAGGAGGAAATTGCAGCATTTTACACAAGGTAGAAAAGATGCCTTGTATGAATATGTATATTATCTCAAAGTACAGGACGTTAAACAAGAGTAGAATATGATTTAACCCGGTTGGTCCCCAAGGCTACAGGCTCCTGGAAACCGGTGGCCTTGTTGTTGTAACATCTTTTATCTCCGCACACTCGGACATAAGGGAGCCTGAATTAGCATTTTTATTCATAGGAGAGGCCGAATTGATTCACTTTCACTTTCAATCAAACCACTGCCTCAGATATCCTGAGATGCATTCAAACAAAGAATCTCTGATTGCCAGTTTCACAGTCAATCAGTCGGTCCACCAGTTGATGGGATTGCCATGAAATCTTGTTTGAACGTTCGTTGTCCAGATGATGAATCTTGCTGAGGCAGGACTCAGATATCCTGCCCCTGTCCTAAACTCAAAGTAAATATATAAACTCTTCATAAACTATTAATATGTGTGTTATAAATGTCCTTTATATCAGTTTATCAATGCTGTTTCTTTCCCAACCATCTTTAATTGGACTAATGTGCTATGAATTCTGGGTAAAAATAACATTTCTAAGCCCGCTGAGGTTATATTATAGATGAAATTGCTTTAACTCGGGTTGTTCAAGGCAGAAGTGGAGCAAAAGTGAATAATTCCTGTGGTTAATCAAATTCTTCCCCTCCTTATCTCCCACTCAGGGACATTGTACAAGAACTGCATCCGTGTTTTCTCTCGTCTTGCCGGCAGCAGGTGACACTGATTGTCAGTTGTCACCAGGTGTCACTAATTGTTACCATGGAAACACCAATCTTAGCCAGCCTGAGACTAATTTTAAACCTGACGCCTAGAAATAAGTTGCTCTTTATTTCGCTGCAGCCGTCTAACGCAATTAGAATGAAAGGAAGAATACAACTGTGACGCATGGAATGTTTTTTGAAACAAGCACTTAATTTCGGAGATAAATGTGAAATTTGTCGCGGGGTCACTGATGACATTTCTGTGGGTGCTTTAGGACTGTTATGGTTATTTTGAGAGCCATTGTTGTGTCTGGTGATGCAGAGCCCATGGTCCCTCTGTGACTTTGGGTTTTTCGTGTTGTTCTGGATGCTGCGGATGTTTGTGCTCGCTCGCAGCCAGCTGGGTCGTGTTGTTGCTGGAGATGCGGAGGTCAGACGCAGCGTTCGCCGCAGGGCCAAAAGAACAGCTGGGCAAAAATGGGATAGCGCCTGCAGCGGAAGGAAGGCCAGGCAATCCTCTGTCTGACTACCAAGTGCACTTATATGTGTGTGTGCGCTGTGTTCATGCCACGTATCTTGCATGCATATTTGTCTTCTTTTGCGCTTGGTTGGACACAGTTTAACTTAATTTGCATGTAACCTCTGTTCTGTTCCCTGTGATTCACCAGTGATGTTGCTCTAGCTTTGTTGGGGAGACGACAGCCGCTGGTTAGAAGAAACCTTCTCTGTTACACATCAGGTACTCATTAAGTCTGCAGCAGGAGCAGTGTCTTTCCTGATTTAGATGACATATCAACAGCGGGGACGAGAGAAGAAGCGAGGAAAAAAGAGCAAAAGGCCCCGAGGGAAATGGGGTTTAAAGAAAGGAACACTTGATGCACACAAAAACAGGGTCGTGAAATCTCTTAGAAACTTGGCCTCAGAGGGTATTGAAACATCTTCTAGTTTGATGTATTGCTTTTACTTGCCTGTTGCACAGACGGCAAATTATTACCTTTGGATGGATTTCCCAGAAACAAAATAGAATATATGGTTGTCGGTAAACTTCCTCCATCTATAAACTCTGAGTTTGAGAGGTGTGACTGAGGATTGTACCGCGGCAAAGAGATCCTCTCATGCTGGACAAGAGTCAATTTGTGCAAAAGAAAATATAATGAAGCAATTACCAAGAAACTGAGGGATGAGTTCACCAATTACAGAATACTATAAATATACTGTACTTATAGACTTCAGGTACGACTGTAAAAAGGGTATTAAATTGACTTTTATGTGGTTTTAAAGGAATTTCTAAATGGAATTTGGTGAGACATTCAGTTACCGTGGGAAATGACATGACGTGGGAGAACCACTACTTTCTGTGATACAGGAGGAGGGAAGTTTGTTAGTGTTTGGTGATTGATTAAGGAGACTCTTGCGCAGTTTGGATGGCGCCTTTATAATTGTACGAGTTGACACACACACACACACACACACACACACATTTCTCACAATTGGGCCCAAGGATTGGGCGGCGTTATTGGGAGGAATTGTGTGGAATGAAAGTCATCTATTTGTGCTCATCGATTAAACATTGTTCCCCGGGTACTTTCAATCTGCAGATTTAATTAACAAGTTTCACAGCACCAACAGGCAGCTGGGAGTGGGAGAGTGGATTATGGTGACATGGCAAAGTAGAACACAGAGAGAAAAGGAAGGTGTGAGAGAGGAAAAAGGCAATCGCCATGAGAAATGGACTATCTGGGCCTCGGGCAACAGGAAAGACAGGATCAAGACATTGATAGATTATAGTTGGAGTGAGAAGGAGAGCAAGTGATGGACGGACTTCTTTAAAGTTAGAGCCACACACCAATTGCACATTTCATGTATTTAGAGGAATAAATGCCTTATCTTGCCTTTGTTGGAGGAGACGATCGATTCCACTATATCTGTCTGTTCCGTATGAAGCGGCAGCCGGCAGACAGTTGCAGCCTCGCTCAGCACTAACAAGCAGGAAGTGAGTGCCATCAGCAACATGTACTTATATGAGAAATACAAGCTCTAATGCTGCAGAGCAATTCTCCCTGTCGCCGTACACGTCGTTTAATCTCCATCAACCAACACGTTTGTAGAGCAAAGTGGTGAAGTGGTTAAAAGAAGATTAGCATCTTAATCGTTTAATGAATTGACTGCGCAACTTCGCCTCATCCCAAGTTGCCCGAATGATTAGACCGGTCAATCACAGTGGGGGAGATTAGAAGTTTGTTTTGACCGTTTAGAATCATAAAGTCTTACAACACCAACACATGTGTGGTTCGTCCTTGTAAACCGGTTTCGTCCAGGTTCTTGTGAAAACCGCGATTTTAAAAAAAGAAAATAGAAGTAAACAGGCTCTGGACGTGTGACAGGATTTCTATAGGAGCAGTAGATGAGAAGCTCTGCTGAAGTATTCTTTGTCAAAGCATCTGCTGCCGGCTTAAAACGGATGACACACATGGGAAGTGTGTAATTAGTTAGTCACGATGACAGTTTGGGTCTAAATGTGGCCGTGATGATATTTGATACTGCGTGTACTTTAACCTCTAGAGGAGGGGAAATGGAAACAAACAGAACTACATACGAACGTCTCTTTCTGTGTCATGTGAACTCACACAGCAAGTCGCTCAGTGTCCTCCCTGCCAACGTGGTGGGGAGGAACTCGATTTAATTGCTTAACAGATTGACAGAATAAGGGGAGACCAGGTGCTGAGGGTCCAGACTGAGGAAGGTGTGAGCGTGCATGGAGAGCATTACTCATGCAGGCCAGCTGCAAGACATTATTGAATGTCGGCCTCTATTTAAGGAGGCTTAGCTGCAACACAGAACACATTTCTAGATACAGTAGAAGAAGTTAATTTTGTTGACATAATTTCCTGAGGAATGAATCCGTTTCTCGAGGGAAATACGGGAGCTTATGTATCGAGGGAGATTCCTTCAGTAGGAAGTGAAGAGGGAGGATGGTTCCTCAGATTATTCTTGAGGTGGGGGTTGTTCTGACTCTATCTTTGTCTCCTGCTTCCCTCCCGCTCATTAACGCCAGACGTTCGCTCCCCGGTTGAGCCCTGGCGTGCAGATAATAATCACACACACGTATTGTGATGGCAACGCTCAGGGCAGGAGCGTTTGCCCTTTAATCTTCTTCACCAGAGAGGATCTAAAGTATATCGAAGCTGGAGTACACTGGCTACTGTGTTAACCTTTAGAGCGCCTGTGTGTGTGCGATTGTGGGCGCGCTGGATTTTCCATGCAAGTGTGTGGAGGTTCCTCAGTGGCTTATCGGATTACCTTTACACCACCTCTTATTTTTTTCCTTTCATAAATTATCAGGGTTACTCATGTATGATCAATACAACAGTGGATCAATCTCTCTTAAGTTATTCCCCTTGAAAACTCCCTTGAAACGTCTCCTTTCCCCCTGTTATTTACCGTCGCACCATTAATCACCTCCACCTTTACTCGGTAATAAACACGATTCTGCTATCTAATATACTCCGATCAATCCCACAGTTCAAATCCTCAGTGTGCCCACTTGTGCATGTTGCTCACGGAAACATGCAAAGGCACATTCTCCTCTTGAGGCCTCCGCAGCTCCTCTTGTTAATTCCTTATCACAGGAGTGAGATTAATACTGCTGGGGATACACGGAGGAGATGGGAGGGAGCCCCCCCCCCTGTCAACGGAGCGTTTGGTCATTGAATGTGCAGGAGCACGAGGAGATTTGCATGTTATCAGAGGGAGCTCAAACTGCTGTTGAAGATAAAGAACACTAACAAACACAAAGTCCGATCACGTTTAGTTGAAACACTCGGACTACTGAACCAGTAGATCTATGCAGCCAGCGATCAATGCAACATGAGCCTGCCATAAAAGCAGGGTCAAAGACACCGAGTCCTTCTGACTAGTTATCATCTTCCTTTCCTCCTAGATGATCCTCATTAGGGTTGTTCGATATGCACTGAAGTAGGAAAGAGCGTTTCCGTGTAATAAAGTCCTATCATGGTGCGGTGATTACTTCTAATTACGTCTCGTCTTATTTCCCAGAAGGTAGCTCTTTTCACCGCCAAACGAGCAAAACAAAATTATGCTAAATTCCTAATGTGCGAATTAAACATTCCAATGCTTGAACAGTGTGATCATACATATTCCTGCACATGGGATAACACTCCCGTCTTAATCCTTTGTAAGAGGTCGACAGTTTTAAGGGCTTTTGCTTCCCTCCTGGATACTTTATGACTTCATTATAATCTAATGGTATTAACTGTTGCACATCCCTAATATTTCCTGATGGAGTTAGATGGGCGGAATTATACCACACTCATGTCTGCAGATTGTGTAGCGGCGGTTAGCTTAGCGTATCGTAATCCTCCGTCCTGCACCTTTAAAGCTCACAAAACCCTTTCTATTATCTAAATTTAATCCATTCATACATGCATACATCATTCCTTAACTTAATTAGAAAATAAATACTGTTATTTGTACATTTACATGTTGTCTTTGTGCAAGTTATTGAAAAATTGTTTTTTTTTTTTTTCGGAGATCTGAGATTTTGTTGCTTTACAGAGAGTAAGGTCCTGTAAGCTGACAGGCTGTAGTTATATTGGATATGTACCAGTGTGACAATGTAGTAAAGTACATTTATTCATGTGTTGTACTTTTGAAATACTTGTTCATTGCTCGAGGAAAGGCATTACACTCCGTGACTTATAGATCGGTTCCCTACTCACCCATGAATCCTTCAGCTCTTACATTTGCATCGAATGAACAATAAAGAAAGACAGAGAGGCAGAAAAAGGGGATAATAATTATAATGCTGCTTTGGCGAGCTAGTAGGAGGAAAAATGTGGGAGGCAAAGGTGGAAGAGGAGAGGGACAGGCAGCATGTCAGGAAAGACGTGCAGTCACCTGTATCTAATCAGCATCTTTATCCATCATGATAAGCCACTGTTAAACGTTGTGACTGTCTATCCCAGCTGTCCCTCCACCCCCAGAGACGCTTCTTATATTCATTAATGGGATAAAGTGGGCGGAGACTTGCACAGGAACTTGAGTGGCGGCACTTTCAATCGTCAAGGCGGTTTGCCTCCTCCGTCACACGTCAGGCCTGGACCGGGGGATTCTACAATGAGCAGTTATATAAGCTTATATTGTCACATTTATTCAGGATGTTAATCATGTTTTATTTATAGTTTGCATGTACATAGATAAATATTTAATTATCTTTTGTAGGAAGGAATTGGCTCATTCTTATCTGTTGCTTCGCCAGTGTCTCGGTTTTGTAGAGAGACCGACGAACGTCCAGGCGGGGCAGATAAAGAGGGTAATAGAAATGTTAGGATGTGTAATGGGAGTCTTTTGTAAAAGGTCAAGGGTCAGCCAGCTGCTTTTGTATGCATATAAACTGACGCTGGGGCTGTTTTGGGGGTTAATGATGAGCATTCAGAGACATGAATTGAGCAATGGAAACGACTTTGTCTGCCCTCCAGTTTATTATAAAAGTCGTGTTTCTCTGTCTTCCCTGAGATAGCGGGGACATCCTGACTGCCTCCATATTCTATAACCTTCTATTCTATACAAATGTAGAAAATCACATTGTATAAAAGATATAAATTGATTTTGCATTTGATTGTATGAAATAAGTATTTGATCCCCCGAGCAAAACACGAGCGCAGAGGTCAGACGTTACTTGTAGCTGGTCACCAGGTTTGCAAACATCTCGGGAGGAATTCTGGTCCACACCTCCTTGCAGATCCTCTCCCAGTCCTTAAGGTTTTGAGGCTGTCGCTTGGCAACTCGAAGCTTCAGCTCCCTCCACAGATTTTCTACGGGATTAAGGGTCGGAGACTGGCGAGGCCACTCCAAGGCCTTAGTGTGCTTTTTCTTGAGACACTCCTTTGTTGCCTTCGCCGTACTTTGTGGGTTATTGTCATGCTGGAAGACCCGTCCATGACCCAGTGTAGTTCTGGGCAGATCCCTTAACCTTTCTCGTGATCATTGATACCCCACGAGGTGAGATCTTGCTGGTTGGAGGATCAAATACTTGCTTCACTCAATCAAATGCAAATCAATGTATAGCTTTAAGATGATGTGATTACCATTAAAAATTATAGACCATCATTTCTTTGTCAGTGAGCAAACTTACAAAAATGGCAATGGATCAAATAATTATTTCCACCACTGTATAAGCTTCCTTTCACTCATCTTTTTTCCTCCTCTGATGTGTCGTCCTCAAATAGCAGGCTACTGAATACACAGAAATGCAGCCGACCCCCCCTCTGTGCCTTTCACTTACGCATCGGGTCTTACATCTCTTTAAACGCCCAGCTCAATTGGACCTGTTGACACCTATTCCATCGTGCACACAAATGCACACAGACACAGAGAAACTAAGCAGCTTAAGTGCTTGCACACTTCAGACTCAAGAATCACACACAGTAGGAAATATAATCCCCCAAGCCTATGTATGTATGCATGCATTCATTTTGTGTATGCATACTGTTGTACAGTACATTATAGTACATCATTTAAATGCAAGATTCATGCAGACTGCATCATGTTTTATTCTGAAATAAATATTCAGGGCACAACTATTTTGGGAGCAGAGGTCATGTATGTTTTAGTTTCTCCCTGCAGCAGCAGGAGTTTAAAGTAGCATAAATAATGTCATGACCCCGTTATGTGATGTAATGAACACTAAGAGCATATTTCATTTCCCTTTTTATGTGAATTGATGTTGTAGTCTTTGAGGCAGAAACAACTGAACATGATTTGAAAAATACCAGATCTTTGACCTTAGAATGATTACACAAGACTTCTGATACTAATGAAGTTGAAGCTGGATGGTTGTTTTTAAATGAAGGGTCAAAGGGTCAGCGAGCCAACAATGGTTACACAACATATTCACTACTAACAATATTTCGATTAAATGTCCGATATGTTGGGGTGACATTTATGTTATTAGCTACTGAGTAGAAAGCTAAATAGACTACATGTGTACAGCACTAGTCCACTTTAATGCTACTCAAAGCACTTTACAATCGCCTCAGGGTAGAGTTATATGTTTTATCAAGAGAGCTATTGTAGACAGCTAAAGCACTTCAAACGAGAGCTGCTGCTGTAGTACATACTGATGCTGCATACTTTAAAAATTTAACTTAAAGAAGTATAGTAGCCTTAAACTGTCCCCTTCATTTTCTTTTAGATGTATTTTATGTTTTATGTATCTTAGTGTATGTTCCTTTGTTTTTTCCTCAAATCCTGTGTTGGTTATTTCCTGTTTTATTTTGAAAGTTTTGTTCTTCTGTCATTGTCTGTTGTTCCACTTCCTGTCTTTGTTTGGCTGCCCTTGTGTGCTTCACCTGTGTGTGTGTGTGTGCTCTGACTCATGTGCCTGTCTGCCCTTGTGCTCCCTCACCTGTGTCTAATTGCCTAATCAGTGTATCCTAATCTTGTGTTTGTCATTGTGAGGTCCTTGCGTGTGTGTGTGTGTGTGTGTTAGCTCATCCTGCAGTGCTTCATACTGTTCTAGTCTCAATGTTCTTTTCCTCTGAGTTTTTAAAGTTGGATTCCTGGCTCGTAGTTTTGATTTGTTGTCAATAAACACTTGGTCCGCCTGCCTCCTAACACGCTGTGACTCTACTACATCAGCAAGAATCCCTGAGTGTGCTGTGTGAGCTGGATTGCATCCCGTGACTGTCCTGCTTGAGTTCACATCAGTGCAAACAGTGTACCCGTCATGGCGTATTCATTTTTCATGTCGTAGGTCACACAAAGTACACAAGGGTTGAGTATGTAGACACACTAAGACTGGACAGTTCTGTGTTTTATAGCTGATGTGCCCTTTAATATTGCATTGAAGTCGTATTTGAATTACATACATTTGTTGTTGGTGTATCAGGCTGTGAGCATGTCAACATAGTAAATCGTTGACTGGTTCACTTTTTTTTTTCTATCAAGAAGCTCATCAAGTCGAATCACAAGCCGACATCGAGGCGATCATTCACCCTTTCCACATCGTGTCTGCTCGACCACTCCGGCGGCGGTGATGGATCGTCCCAGCAGGGTCCAGACTGCTGCTGCTTGGTTTGCTGACGAGGTCCAGCAGGATGACACATCACACCTCTTTACATCGGCGGGTAACAAGCGTCACACAGGCGGGCTGAGCAGATTCATATTAGATTCAGGTCACTTCAGAACTCTTAAGTATGAGTTTGTCTATCTGCTCCACTTTGGGATCTTCCCATGTCTCCACCACCTTCAGGACAACAATGTCTTTTGATGTAGAGCAGATTGCCATGAAATTGGATGAGCACATTAACGCTCCCAGGAATAAAGGAAGGAGGAGGAAGACACTCTTGTGTTTTAATGACCCTTTAACCTTTCCTCTAACATTTTAGCTCCGGGTAAAGATGAACAGTGTGTTTGATCCCCACAGTCATTGTAATACGGTGGTGTGTGTAATGAACACCTGGGAGGGACTCCTGGGCTTTGAGTGTATATTCTCATCCTTTACAGTACCAGATGATTGAATGTAATCTAGAGGAGCATGCACACAGCTGCACAATGTTTACGCGCTTAAATTGATTTTCAATTCATTCATTTCCCAGTTTAATTACAGGACTGAAGAGCAAACACCTCGTCTGGCCACCATGAATCTAAACCTCCGTGGGTTCTACGTCCGTTTTAAATATTCATTCACCCGACGTTCTGCATCATATTAAATATTGATCGACTGTTTTTGGAGAGGGAAAACGTGAATGAACGGGATTGGTCCGTATTGACATTTTTGCCTCTTCATCATCACGAGCTGGAGGTTCGTCTCACGTCACGATCTGCACATGAAACACGCACACACATGTGGTGCGTCACCGTCACGAGCGGTCTCGGTGGAACGAGGGGAAAGTCGACGCAACGGCACAAAGTGGCAGGGGAGCAGGTGTTGATGCCTCTAGGGGAAATAAGAGAGCTTGAGATGTAGGCTGACAAAGACACACACACACACACACACACACACACACAGCTCTCGCTACCTTTTCCCTTCAGTCATTCTGATCCTTTGTTTTTTCTATAGCTTTTATCTTCACGCCCCATATCTCCATCCTCCTGTCCCTGTTGCTCCACTTTCCAATAATCTGCAATATTCAATAAGACAGGCTCCTCTTGCTCTTTTTAAGAAGATCCACTTACGTATTATATTCACAGAATCTGATGGTTTCTGTCATCTAAAGGCAACACACACACACACACACACACACACACACGTCCACAGTCTGCGTGGTTACAAACGACGGCGAGCCTGGCAAACGGTTCATCTTTATTTTTTATTTACAACACACAACACTGTCCATGACAGACCTGCCCACCACACGGTTTATAATCCCCCTCGATTTGTTTATATCACAAAGCTCCTGCCTCGGTCGGCGCATGAGAACAGTCAGCGGCTGTAAATCGCTCGGAGGTTCGCCAATACACCTTTAAAAAAAAACACTCAAAATGTTTCCACTGTGCAATACATCAAAATGTCACGTTTTTTTTTTTTTATTCTAATGAATTCACATTGAGGACAATGTCTCCACATCAATATATATATGACCGTCTTTAGAATCTTGGCAGCGTCCAAAACAGTCCTTCCAGCACAATTTAAGTGACCGGCCTTGAATTTTGACTTTTGCATGCACTGGTGAGTAACTGATGGTGATGCCAGATGAAAGAGGGGATGAGTGGGGGAGGTGAGCATCATCAGTTATTCCACACAGTGCGGTGGCAGCAGGCTTCAAGTTGATCCATTAATCAGGCTCGGAGCGCCGTCTCGGCTCTAAAGAGCTCCCGAAACTTACCTGGACCCGAAAGTGCTGAACTGGGCAACCGTGCCAGGACATTTACTGTACATTACATACGCAGGAACAAGTCCACACAGCTTGTGCTATCAATAAGATTATATGCATGTGAAATCTTATTTGAGGAGTAATAGGTATTCCAGCCCTGAAAGAAAAGTTTGT
Organism: Macroramphosus scolopax; assembly: GCA_901007825.1. NCBI lineage: Eukaryota > Metazoa > Chordata > Actinopteri > Syngnathiformes > Centriscidae > Macroramphosus > Macroramphosus scolopax. Next base: position 47,761 of record CAAKHC010018690.1, read on the forward strand.
TGCATTTATTGCACAAACACAGTGATGGTTCGTTTCCACGCTTCACCGTGTGACTCCGGTACGTGACCCCGACCGGTGACCCCGTCCCTAACACACCGTGTCGTAGTCGTAACACTGACTGATTATCAGTTTAATCTCCTGGTGCGTCGTCCTCCTCAGCAGGTGAGGATCTTGATGAAAGCCCGTCTGAACTCGATGTTGAAGGTGGTGTATATTATAGGGTTGAGGGCGCTGTTGACGTAGCCCAGCCAGGTGAAAGCACTGTAAAGCCCAGGAGGCACGTAGCATGTCCTGCAGTGGGTGTTCAGAATGTGAGTCACAAAGAAAGGTAGCCAGCAGATGAGAAACACCCCTGGAGCAGCCAGAGAGCAGAGAGGACGACAGGGATGTGAGGATGTAAGTGGGACGGCGCGGGGGGGACAAAGTAAACCAAAAATGATGAGTGGGTGGAGAAAACATTAACGTGAGACAAGGTGAAATGGGTTTCCAGTGAGAGGTGGAGAGAGTGGGACGGGTTAGAGAGGAGAACAGGAGAGAGAAACTTCATGTTAATCATAATCAGAATCCATCCTCTCCTGAACAGTGATTGTCCAGCCGTAGCTGAGCACATTAAAGGTGCAGTACAGCAGATTTCAATCAGACATCTCATGCATGAAGACTATTAGGCTTCATATAGTGCTGAGTCAGGATTGATAGGTCTTGTTTACGCAGCAAACGGTAAATAGGCTTTAGACATGAGTGAATTCATGCATTTGGCTGCAAGTTTCGAAGCACGATTTCTAAGATTTTAGGATGCAACAGCAGCCTCCTGCCACACAGAAAACTGCTGAAGTGACAGTTCAAAGCAGGTCTGGAACTGCTGCTGCACTCCAGAAAGGGTGTGACAGGTCTCTCGGATACGTATCGCTATGTCAAGAATTAGTTTTTCTTCCTTCACAGTCGATCTGGGATCTTTGTCAATTACTAGAGCGGCTAAACCACCAAGGTGAGAGACAACAGACGATCAATCTGCTCAAGAA
>CAAKHC010018691.1:0-10220 GCA_901007825.1 Macroramphosus scolopax
ACAGCCATTAAAATGCCAATCAACGACGGTGACGTGGCGTTTTGTTATTAGTGTGTGTGTGTGTGTGTGTGTGTGTGTGTGTGTGTGTGTATGTGTGTGTATGTGTGTGTGTGTGTGTGTGTATGTGTGTGATTTCAAGTGAATGGTTGAATCCCAGACCCTCATTGCCCCAATGGCCCCAAGCTAGCTGACTTCTAATGTTCTACTGCATATAAGCAACAGAAGTGAAAGGGAACTAAAAGATGGTTTAATCCTGGAGGAGCCCTAATGGAAATCTAATTTTATGACTTGTCATTTAGCACTGGTTGATGTCTGTAAATGAAAAACAACAGCATGACAATGACATGTTTTATTCACTGAATGCCTTTTTTCTGGATTGATGTCTTTGTAAAAGGAAGTCATTGAGCTCAGTCAATTACAGTTATATCTAACCATCTAAAACATAGGGATGACAGGTTAGTCAATGTGTCAAACCCTGAGTATTTCTATTATTCCTTGATGAATCATGTTACCATGAGTATGATCTATTACCATAAATTACAACAACACTATCTCTGCCCTGTACACTTAGTCTACGTAAATTCTGCGTGCAGTGTGAATCCTCAGACGGTTCCACAGCGTTACGCCATCATTGTTATCTGCTTCCTACTGTTAACAGCAGAAGCTAGGTGATGATGTGACATGTAGTTTTTTCCGTTTGTACAGTTGCCGTGGCCTCGATAAGGGCGCCCATGTGCTCGTGTCAGAAAAAGGAAGTAGGAGGTCTCAGAGGGCACCAGGCAACCTGATGGCAGGATTGTCAAAAGAGCATGTTGGCTCTGGAGACCAGGAATCTGACACCACCTTCTCACAAATGCTGCCACTTGGAGTGGCGTCCCATCCTGAGTGATGGACTACAAGACTCCAGGCTCTGACACCTTGTTATCACTATGGCATGGACGCGGGCAGAGAGAGGCCCGCCAGGCATGTGATGCTAGAGGGATCCAGATTAAGGTTGTGAGGAGAGTGCTGTGATCACCTGACATTCATATTTATTTGTACATTTATTTTACTCTAGTATTATATATTTTATTTCAGAAATGGTGATTATATTCTGTGACTGTATATTGTATATATTTCAGTTTTTTTTATTTATTTAGCATTCTTTTCTTTCTAATCTGTTAATCCCTAGGGAGCAGCCCAGCCAAAGTTCATCACCTGATTGTACTTGTATAACCAGCGTGACAATAAACATCTTGAATCATTGAAACCACGGCCCTGGGTGCACAAAAGAGAACAAATTCTCAATTATTTTTTTTCATCTTTTATTTTATCAACTATAATAACCAAGAGCAAGAGACAGATGGCTGGAAATAAAAACAATTTTCACAGCAGATGAAACAAACGTTAGGTAAGAGAAATCCCTGCCCTGAAGAGCAGTGAAAATACTCAGAAGCCATCAAAAATACATTTCCTGCAAGCTTGGCAAGTAAAGAAGAGGAAAAATGTCACAGTCTTTAAATCATCTCAGTGGCTCCAACATGCCAAAGGGCACATGAACAAGTGATACAGTTCAGAAATCTGCAGCATGTATTTCTACTTATAAAACTAACCTGTGATTCAATTAGAATTGAATTTAAGAGGCTTTACATATTAAGAAAAAGAAAAGCATACCAGTAGTGCAAATCATTGTAATCTAGCTATCTTTTTTTGTTTGCATCAGTATGAGTTTGTCCACTTCTGCTGAACGAAAACAGAACAGAAAGGTCTGTGATGAAAAGCAAGCAGCAATAAATTTAGACTTCGGGTTGATGTTGCATGTGAGATTCAGTCCAGTATAATCTGTTCCAGGAGCCGCGCTGAAATAAACCATCACACTTCCCTTTTGTCAGAGTCTCTATCATATCTCTCCTTCTTACGCAAACGTCTTGTACAGAACTCCTCGTTTGTGCAGACGTTTGCTTTGAAAAACCTTCTTTCATCAAGTTTCACACTTTAAAATAGCAGACAAACACTCAAATAAAACATTTCCAGACATTGTACAAAAGATTTACAGCCGTACTACCAATAGCTTAATAACAACAGAAGATTTGCCTTTATACATTTGCAAATTTACATCATGAAGCACAGATCTATGACATGCTGTAGATAGATAGATAGATAGGTGCACAGTCTCTGTGGGATCACTGGACTATCTGCAGCCGCACTCGGCCACTACCATGCCCTCGTACTTGTGGTTGAAAGTGACGACCCCGTTATCGTGATAAAGGAGTGAGATCGGCTCCAGCTTGGTGGGTACACAGCAGGCACGCTGCACTTTCTTTGGACTCTTGACGCTCAGCAGTGTCTGCACTATGGCATGTTTGGTAGGCGAGACCTCAGAGGTCATTGGTATGTTGCACACGCCATTGCACACATAAGCTTCATAGCCCAGTGGCTGGACGATCCATCCATCCCAGCCAATATCTTTAAAATCCACAAATAGCGGGCTTCTCTTGCACGGCTCACTCTTAACATTGCGGCGGATTCGAGGAGGTGTGTCATAGATAAGGTTGGACTGCAGTTGCATGAGAGATTGCTTGTCCAGCTCGTCCTGGTTAGCGTGGCCATTGTTGTGATTGACAAGCCCCCAGAAAGCTTGCTGGCTCTGCTCCGCGTCGTCAGGAAGGTCATTCTCATGTACGATCATCTGGTTGAGCTCCTGCTTTTCGTGTTTGCTTTCTCTGCTCTGATCATCTGAGAAAACAATCATCACTGCATTGTGTTTCCCCTCCGAGCTTCTGTCCATATCGATCTTAATCAGACTGTCGGCGTCCTGCGTGACGTCTTGTGTGGCTCCCGCCTCCTCCGACTCCAAAACTGTGATATGAACCTCCAGTCTGTGTGTTACATACCCTGACTTCCTCCAGACTGTAATCACATGCGTCAGGTCAAACGACACCCAGCTGTTATCTTTGGCATGAATATGCTTTGTCACCAGTTCCTCCAAATCCTTCAACTCCACCTCCTCCACTCTATCCCTCCTTCTAACCTCTTTCCCCACCTCTTTCGTCCAAACAACACCATCATGTATTTTGTAAATGGTCACCTTGCAGTCAAGGCCTGGATATGGTCTTTGTGCTTTCCGGACCATAGTAAAGAGGCGAAGCTCAGCTATTGTTACGTGCTCATGGCGGGGCATGGAGATGTTGAACAGCAGGGGATGTATCCTAACACCCCTCGCCATTACACTGTAGGGGGAGGAATCTGAAATTAAAATCGATCAATCAATAAGTGTGTCTCAATATATTGTCTAGGGTTAATATTGTGTATTATAATGTACACTTGGATCAAATTTTTTACACTTTTTGCAAATTTCCACCTCCACTTTTATGTCAAAGCACACATTTTTTATATCACTGTTATTTTTAGGTTATCCAACATGATCCCAGTTGTGGGCAATTTTTAAAAGAATACAACATTTAAGTCATTTTGCAGTACATTAAACTTTCCAAAATGTTTGTGCTGTCAAACAAAAAGGAGCTTCTACCTTCGTTCTTGAAGCTGCGCACAATGTTGGCTGAGGGCACAGCAGTGTGGTCATTAGCAAATCGGTTGTACAGCTCTACCATGTACTCTGGTGGCTCCTTAGCAAGGGGCCGGGGTCGGGGCCTCTGCTCTGTGACGTTCAGTGTGGACAGAAACTGGCTCAGAAAGTCCTGTGCATCAAGTAGCAGGTTATCACGCATATCCCTGCCGACTGTCGCCCTGTGGCGGCTCTCAGGAGACCTGAGGGGGCTGCTCAAGCTCAAACCAGTCAACGTAAGAAGGAGGACACTCAAGGAGCGGATAAACCAAGAGCTGGAGAAGACTGCAAAGGTCATGGTTGAGTTGAGGAAAGGTTTAGATCCAGAGTATCAGATGAGGATGATGGAACAGTTCACCCGGGGCCGACTCTCCTTCGTTAATGGACAACAGGTTGCTGTTGGGGGCAAAGAGAACACAGCTTTGCCCTTGTTGATCTGGTGGTTTGGTTCTGAGGGCAGGGCTGTGTTGTCCAATGTGCTGTGCTCCTCTCTCTCTCCCCTCCGGCGCCTTATGACCAGCCACTGATATTCTGTCTCCTTAACTGACGAGCCCTACCTTACAACCACTTTAAATTTAAACACCAAAAAAAACATGATAATCTATTTTAACCGAATAAGAATGCATTAAGAGATAAGGACACTATCACAAATTCCATTTGCCATTAATATTGAAAGCATGTTGTTTGTATTACTAGCGATTAACAATAGTATTTACATCCTAAATGTCCATATGGGGATAGATTACCATCAATATGTGAACTCCTTATTTTGGATTCAGCACTCTCATTAGACAAGAAAAAGTCTTATGTTGATTGGATTAACAGCTGAAATATATAATCATTTAAATGATTTAAATGATGACAAATGAACTCCACTTAAATGGTATTCAGATGAGACATACATCATTACCTATCTGCAACTTAACGATGTCTTATCGTCTATATAAAACACACATGTTGTAACTTGTGCTCACAAGCTTGTGTTCCTTTTCAAGTGTTGCAGTCCTTTTGAAAAATGTTTTTTTCATGATAATTTATACATAAGCCATTGCTGAGTCACCGCTGAATCACCGTGCTGCAGATGCAGTATGTTGTAAAGTAGAAACCCCCCAGAGGAAAATCCTGCTGCTCACAGTCATTTCTCATCGGAAATAAATCATCTTCCTATTTGACGGTTAATGAATTATGACGTGTCTCTCTAACGTCCCTTTAGGAGAATTAAGGAGCAAAATAATGAATCAATCTAAGACAAATTATCCTGTCCAGTTTGAGAAAAGCAGTAGAAACAAAAGAAAAGGCAGTTCTGTTGCTAACAGGCTTCTCGGAGGCAAAATACAGCTGAGACTTGAGTTTTATACGGATATTCTGCATAGGTTTTCTTTCAGATCTTACTTTCAGTTCAAGAGCTGATTATTTCATACAAATCAGGATCAGTGCAGTGCGAGGAAACAATGCCTGAGACGAGAGGAAGGCTGTTCTCCAGGAGTTGAATCCAACAAGTGTGTGACAATGATCAAAATCTAAAATTGATGTTGCAAGTATGTCTGAAAAAAAAATAGGTTGGACAAATAAGAGGTCTTTTTAAATTCTCCTTTTGTCTGGGACAAGTGTGGATTATGGATATGTAAATCCAATAGTGTTCAAAACACTGTTTGCTGGCTGTCATGTAAGTGGCAAACATTTTTATTTTTCCATTCTAATGAATAATTATTTTGCATTTCATGTCAATATCTTATATCACTAAAAGGAATTTACCATAATAATCTGAATATTACCTGAAACTAAAATGCCACGCAGCAACATAATTACCATGTATTAGCTTGTGTGCTTAACAACATAATATTATCTTGTTTTCCAGGCAGAATGATATTTTTCCTGTGTTTCTGGCGGATGTCGCTGCATCCTGGCAGAGATTTGGCCGCCTTGGAACTCTCGCATGTCATTATGCCGAGTGCCAGAACTCTTTTGCAGCAACAACAAATGCTGTTAACTGGCATTCAGCCTAACATGACACACCTTTGTTACTGTGCTTGTAACTGTGATTAAGCCACTTTCAAGTTGCTTCCTTTCATAGAGCCTGTTTGATATCAGGCATGGCTGGGAACACATGCACGAATCTACTAATCGAATCCTTTTCCAAACACATAAATGGGCAGTTATGTGCTTAAATGTAACAATTCAATTCAATTTTGTTTATTTAGCTCCAAATCTTGGAGCACTTTTCATGTAGAGCAGAGGCCTAGAACAAATTATAGATTCACAGCGTCTCTGGAATTGAAAAAGAGAATCAAATTGAGAAATTATGCACGTCATTTATTTTCAGTTTTCATTAATCTTCCCGATGCAAAAAGGACCACTGCTAAGCAGAGTTGTATTGAATGTAGGATCACTTACTGCTTTCAGCTAATGCACATCTATAACCTTTAATCAATAACATGGGTATTACAATAAATATTACAATATAAATGCCTTCGTTTTGAATATTAACAGTCCTTTGTTACACATTTACAATCTCATTGCACCTATCATGAAACAAGCAGGATAGAGACACTTTGCTTTTAACCACACAGTCTAGTCTGATGGCAAGTGTGTGAATTCCAAATGAATTTGAACGACAGCTCCAATCATACTTACCTCAAACACTGGGTAAAAATATTTTTAAAATCCTTTTATATCTCGTATCTTTAGGCCAGAATGATCTGACAACAGCAGCTCCGCATATGAATATTGTGTAGACCATAATCGTGTTATAAATCGTCATCAAATAGTATCTGTTATATATTCTTTGGAGTCAGGATTCAAAAATTTGCATATTTATGCTCTGTGACATGGCGTTCATTATCCCTCATGATTTACGGGCGCCGTTCTCCTAAATGACAAAATCCATCAAATCTATAGTCAAATAAGCTTCATAATAAATACATGTAATATTTGGCACATCATCTCCTGTAAACAAAAGAAGGTATTCTAATTGTTTTTCTCCGTCTCTATAAGAATGATCAAATTGCATAAAACTGTATTTCACCAATGGAGAGTGTCTCTACAGGGTAAATCGACCCGGTTGGTCATGTTGTGTTTACACCCAGGAGTCCAGCGGCGGAGGTTTGTTATCCATGAGGCCGACCGCAGGCCTGCCAGCTCGAATGAAGTGTTTTCTTTCAGTCGTCGCCTATCGAGAAATATAAAAACACACATTATTATGCAAAGTATGAACATTTTAAATAATTAAGTCATGTGTTTCTTTAAGGAAATATAGATGCATTCAGGAAAACTACAGATCACCTGCAGAGTGTCTCTTTCCACAACAGGTCCTTTTCCATCTCCAACTCGATCATTGGGTTCTAAACTGGAGTACACGTCTGCAAGGCAAATATACGATTTCTGTCAGTAGCAGGCTGCAAATACGCAGCAGAGCCGAGTCTTCATCAGCTTGTAAAAGGTCATCATTAACTGTGATAAGTAGCATCCGTTTATTTCATTCTCTGCTATTAGCCATCGACCACAGACGTTGTTCTGGGGAACTTTGAATCCTGTGATTTTATAAAAACCCTATAAACTCCAGAAATATATAATAATAAATAGGTTGGGTGAAAAAGTTAGAGTTTGATCAAACAAAGCTTTGTGTCCCTGAATGGTTGAATGTTCTTACAAAAGAGTTTGAAACTTATAATAAACCCTGCAACAATTATTTTCATCAAACTGTGCAGGGCTGCCACAATGTTCTTATTAGAGAACCACGTTTCGATATACCGTAGTACCCCTTGATTAGGTGTGTATACTGTTGATATACCTCGATGCAATTGAGGCAATTGCAATAAATTCATTCACTGACAGTAATGTTTATCTATTCGAACCAACATTCATATTTCAGTAGTTTAGAAAGCAGCCTTGAAGGAAAATACCTGTTTTAGTGAGCAGCTAGATGTCGCTCTCTGTGGGTGAATGTCGGTGCCATTCCGGCATAACGTTCAAATGAAATGTGGCTGGTGATGCGTGACACGGCCCTGCCCCTGGGAGAGACAGTTCAGGCTAATAAGCCAACTCTGCGCACTGATAACCTTGGCAGCACATCATTGGTTTAAGGCCATGATTCAGAAGAAAATGGTCTGGGCCTCAAAATGTGGACTTCTTTGTCCCTGACATGACAAGAACCCCACTATGTTTGAAAGAAGTTTTTTTTTTTTTTTGCTCCCTCAGCTGGAGGACACTTCTCATTCCGATGATGGTTTAATGAAATTTCGCTGACGGAATTCATGAATGATTTGCCGACCTTGGTTTTTGTCCATGAGAGGCAAGGTGATGTCATCGCTGCCTTGCTTTCCGCTCTTCGATTTCTTTGTCGCTCCAGAAGTCGTCGTCTTTCGGAAAAGAGAAAAACGATCACATTAGCGGTTGACGAAACTGAATTTGAAAGAAGCTTTGGATGCACGGTGAGCTTCATGTCCTTAAAGGACCCTTTAACAGCTTTCCTGAAAGGGTGTCTGACGCTCTGCTGCTCATAGTACGTCTGCCTGGTGTGCAAACAATCACCAGGACTCAGATTGAGCCCAGAGGTCAGTGCAGCTGCACTTTTCTGAGAGCAGATTTCACAGCTGAATGTTGTTGTTGTTGTTCTTTCCCTCATCCTACCTCATACTGTTGAAACTTTATGCAGTTCAGTAAAGAAATACCTTAAAGTGGCTCTTGTTCCATCCTCCCTTGTTCAGCAGGGTCCTCAGATCCTTGTACGCCCAGACCGTTTGAAGGACATGCGAAGCTGCCTTGGTTTCTCGTGCAGATTGGCTGACAACAAAAACATTTGTCACCGCAGTGTGGTGAACAACAGAGGACAGCTTTGAGACAATACTGTCCTGATGATTAAAATCAATTTCCGATTGCCCCTGGATGTGATGCTCGTATTATCATAAGCTGTTGCTTCGAGGCTGAGTCCGACTCGTAAACAAATGTTAAACAGTTGCAGTGAATAATAGTAAAATACAAGCCCAGTTTCCTCTGTACTTCAAATAGTTGAGAGACATTCATTTACCTTGACTTGCTGATGGCCACCAGTTTCTGGACAGCGTGACCCTGTATGAGGGCCCGGGCGTTCTCCGGGCTATCTGTGATGATCTCATGAATCGTGTTCAGAATGGACACCACTGTGTCTCCCTCCAGATTCTTCGCCGGGTGCTGCTGCCCACATGGCAGATTACCAACCAGGTCCCTCAAAGCGTAGCTCCCTGTAATGACGAATTAGCATTGTTATTAGTCTGGGTGTGCAGGTGTACGGCCACGTGCATGCATGTGAGAGTTGTTACCTATTAAGTCCTTGTTCCTTCTGTCCATGGCCAGGTTGCGAAGAGCGATCGCCACAGCTCGCACCACTTTGTCCACATCTGAGCGCAGCAGTTCGACCAGAATCGGCAGCCCTTTTTCTTTTCTCACTGTGGCCCGGATGAAGCTGGACCACTGCAGGCACAAGCACAAAACAGCCGAGTGATATCAGCCTCAGGGGGTTTGGAAGCAGGTGCTAGATGTAGCGACTCTCTTGTGAGACACACCAGGATTTTAAAACTCCTTGTCTGATCTCAGCTATATCTCAGAGTAAATGTCATAGTCACAGTCATGCTTGAGAATATCTCTGCCAATTATTTGATGGATGCTGCTCACAGTTTGCAAAATATAGCCGGCAATCATTTAATTGAGGGTATCAAACCCACATCTCCCTCCCGATGCAAACATAAATACTGTTGTGGCATTAATAAACACGACCAACCAGCCGGAAAAAAATTACTTAAGCACGAAAGCCTCCAAGTAAGGATGAGGCCCCTTGAGGAGGTTGTATTGTTTGTCTATGCCAGGGGGCCCTGCAAGATGCAACACTGGCTTAGAGGGTAAATCCACCCACACATCCACTCTCTCTCTCTCTCTCTCTCTCTCTCTCTGGTTGGATGATTGCTGCTATTTCCGGCCTTACAGGTGGAGTCAGCAATTCTAATTCAATGCACATTATGCTTTTTGTAGAATTCAGCAAATATCTCATCGCGGTCAACTGGCCGTTCTGTGCGTATCCGACCACGTGGCATCACTCCATCTTCCACGTCCTGGCTAACGAAGAACGCAGCTACATCACTACATCATCTTGAATTTCCCTCGGGATAAATAAAGTATCTACCTACCTACAGTCATGAAATGCGAATAAAATCAGAGATATCACGTCGCCCTCTCCCTATAAAATGAAATATAATATTTGACTTGTTAGTGCAGACCTCACATATAACACCCCTTGTAGTTCACGTCTTCGTCAGTGTAACGTTTTGTCCTGATGATTAAGATTGCAGCACAAACGGATGCAGCGGCTTCCTGGAAAGTTCTTCATTATTGTTTGTGTTGATTTCACTAGGGCTTAATTTGGAGAGTAAAGCTGAGGTATACTGAGCCTATAACCCCGAGGACCTCCTATAAATATAAATTACATAGAATCACCTCTTGAATGACGAGACAAAAGATACCGGCAGAGAATTACAAACGCTCAGGAGGGTGTGTGTATGTGTGTGTATGTGTGTATGTGTATGTGTGTATGTGTGTTCCATTGTTTATTTGCATTTTGAATACTATTACTTGAGTAATATTGTTCTGAATTCAGGCAGTACCATCGTATATTATTTTTATAGTTGTCTTGTGTTTTTTATGCTCT
>CAAKHC010018691.1:10675-29205 GCA_901007825.1 Macroramphosus scolopax
TTGAATGACGAGACAAAAGATACCGGCAGAGAATTACAAACGCTCAGGAGGGTGTGTGTATGTGTGTGTAGGTGTATGTGTGTATGTGTGTTCCATTGTTTATTTGCATTTTGAATACTATTACTTGAGTAATATTGTTCTGAATTCAGGCAGTACCATCGTATATTATTTTTATAGTTGTCTTGTGTTTTTTATGCTCTTTTGTGGAACAATATCTAAAATATATTTCCTCACCATGTTATTTTATTCATTGACAGTTCAGTATAAGTTACTGCAGAAGTTACTGGCGATTATGTTAATAAAAAGGCAATTCTCTTTGGATAAGTCATGTTCTTGTGTTGTTGCCATGGCGATGTGTACCCCTGATGGCCCAGCAGAGTTTTTGAAGCAGCGCTGAAGGGGAGGGTGTCTTTGTTTGGCTGTTGATATCAAATATGATTTTTTTTTTTTCCAAATTTCTATGTTTGGCACACGTTGCAGCATTTCAATAATTGTATCTATCACCAACTCACAGCCCAGTGTCCTGCAGCGAGGTTCTGCAGCGCCCCGGCGGCTGCCTCCAGGGTGTTGTGGTTCTGACTGCAGGTGAGGAGAGAGAGGTAGAGCCTCACGACCTCGGGCTGGTACAGCAGCTTCAAACCTTCAACAGAGAAGCAGAGAATGACCTGGATGGGATTCAAGCAGCGAAAAACAACCTGTATGACTTGTATGAATGATGGTGTGTTTCATCGTGAGCATCGTGAACCAACATGTAGGAGGTTAGTTTAATAGGTCAGTAGGTATGTAAGGAGGTAAACACATGATTTATTTAATGAGACTACATGGAATAAAATTGCAGCTTCTGCAGTCTCCTGCAGAGGTTTTTTTCTCCACAGCCAGTGGAGGCTGCTGGGTGGCTGCCAAGTAGTATAAAGCTGACCCGGACCGTAACATGCTTGTCATTCTGATTTGCATTCACTGGCTAGAGCGTGGGATGCATGAGATCTGCTCTGATCTCTTTTCCGACAGCAGCCAGATCCGTTTACCCAGTATTTCTGTACATAAAATACGTTTACAAGGTTAAGAACAGTCGTGATGCACCACAAAATGTAGAGATAGTTAAGGAGTACCAATAACTATCAGCGTCCATGGGTCATGCAGCATCTTGAGAAAATTGCAGTGCTTGTCTGCTATCGCCAGAGGACTTGTTCCTCCTCTAGATGTTGCCAGATAAGAATGTTACCACTCTTTCAGTCGCCGGGTCATTTTGTATCAGTAATGAAACTCTCCTCAAGTGGTGCAGGTGCTGATGTGTGGCCTTGCATTTAAATGGGTTCTCTTCCAGGCCACAGCGTCATGCATACAAAGCAAACAAGTTAACACTGAAAGCGGGTACAGAGACTTGATGATGATAAATGATGGAAGGTCCTTGGAATTTATCTCCCTCTCATATATTAGTAGCATATTGCAGGTTATGTTGCAGTTATGTCAAGTGGATAATATTAGGATACCTTTCGTCTGTTCTGTATGTTTTGGTAAATCCAAAGTTCCATATTTTCTGTCCATAAATACATTTTTCCAACCTGTACGTCACAAATACAAACATGCACACAGACACCAACTTTCATTACATCAGTACAAACACAGATAGAATTCAATGTGACATCGAGGCGATATTGTTATTGTGGTGAAAATATTCAGGAGTTCCGAGCAGACTGACCGTGATTGAACCACTCCTCTGAGGAATATGATTTGAGGGGAAGAGAGGAAAGAACAATGTCAGAGATTAGATTATGTTGGGAAAAGGACAGCAGCAGATAACACAGAGCTCCTCCTTGTCGAGGGACAGCGCTGAGAGACTGACAGTATCGGGTTGATGTCCATAAAACAAGGCGGAAGGGATGAGTGGAACCTGCTTTATGGCTACATACACCACATCAGTGTCTCAGACAAGTTTATCAAGCAGAAGCTTTCACAGCCAAATTCTCTGGTCTCAGAAAATAAGACTTTACAACAGATATTAGGAAAGAAACTTGCAGTATTCTTATTCTTTTTTTTTAACTATGAGAGAAATAATGAAAAATAAAGAAAAACAATGGTGGATAACTGAAAGGGGGGGGGGCATTAACACATACGTGGTTTTAAAAAATCCAAGAGCCCATTTATAATATTCATACATATGAATGAAAACAATATATTCTATTATGTTTCATTCTATTCTATTCTATTCTATTCTATTCTATTCTATTCTATTCTATTCTATTCTATTCTGTTCTGTTCTGTTCTATTCTATTCTATTCTGTTCTGTTCTATTCTATTCTATTCTATTCTATTCTATTCTATTCTATTCTATTCTATTCTATTATATTCTGTTCTATTCTGTTCTATTCTATTCTATTCTATTCTATTCTATTCTATTCTATTCTATTCTATCTTGTGGGCCGTGTGCAACCTTTAGCTACGGTTTTGTGGAGGAATATCCACAAATATATATCTGAAGAAGCAGCAGGATACAGTCGATGTCCCCTGCAGTGAAAGAGCACATTCATCAGCATGAGGAAAGGAACAATAACTGCTCTCCAAACATCAGTCCGAATCGGAGCGAGACAATCTGTAACCATACTTGTCCTTTCAAACCTTTTGGTCTTTTCCCTCCGAAACAGTCGGGCTCATTCTTCTTCTTCTGCTGCCCCACCGCCTTCATCAGGTTGTTGGCGACGGGCTCCTGAAATCGCTCCACTCCCGGTATTTCTTTGTGGACGTGATAGGAGAGGTTCCGCAGGATGCAGACACAGTTCTCCACAGACTGAACGACGATGACAGAAGAGTTCATTCAGAGATGTTATATAGAAGCAGACGCCAAGACGTTCATGTGATTGGTTCAGGATGGATTTTGTTAATAAAATACTCACATCTGCTAACAGTTGAGGTATTTGTAAGGTATTTGAAACGTCCAGACTGGCAGTGTGTGTGTGTGTAATGTGATCTGACAGACAGGTGCTGTCGGGGGGGAACATTCACGTTGACGTGTTTGATGTCATCCCTATCAATTTGATTGAGTGTGAAACTCTAATGGCAACTATTACTTTGCACATAAAAGTGCTACGTCCTGACGGAGAGCCGATGTGAAGGGGGATTCTGAAACATCAGATTCTGCTCCCAAGCAGACAACCAACCTTATTGTCTGTGTCCTTGTTGACGACAGCTAACTGAAGGGCATGAAGGAGCGCATCCACCAGCCCGCTGCACTCTCTCAACCGCTGTCGAGCCTCCGCTCCGTCCGAGCTGACGTTCCTGCAGAAGCGAAGCAGCACAGAGTCAAAGTATCACAGATGATCCTTTAATAGCTGATGTCATTTATCCCCCGACAGACACCAAGGTTACCTCAGACATCCAGACGTGTTCTTGAAGACTGTGGTCCACTCGGCACTCAGCAGTTTGGGTGGTTCGGAGGAGTCTCTCTTCCAGCCTGAGTGCGGGATAATGATTTCATCATTTAGTGTTTGAATCCCAAGGTTGATGACCATCATCTTCAGAGGCTCATGCGACGAGAGGTTCCACAGAGTGCCTGCAGGGACAGAGTTACAACAGTTGGACCGGTATTTTGAGGGATTGCTGATTATGGCTCCAGGAAGACAAAAACACACAGCTGTACCTGTGACTAACTCTTTGACCTCTATGCTGCTGGACTTCCTCAGCAGTCTGACCAAAGCTTGGATGCCGTCACAGTTCTTTATGGCCATTTTGTTATTGTGGTCTTTTCCGTAGGATATGTTGCGCAAAGCCCCGCAGGCCTTGCGGTGAACTTCAGCTTTCGGATGGTCCAGTAACTCCACCAAAATCGGCACACCGTTCAGATGGCGGACCTCTTGCTTGATACGGTCGTTCTCATAACACAGGTGCTGCAAGTATGCAGCTGCATTGGACTTCACTGGGTCCATTGGGTGGCTGAGCATCGAGATCACTTCGTGCAGGTTCGGGTCCCTCCAGCGAGGGTCCCTGCGGATGCTGTCCAGGCTGACCATGCTGCTGCGTTTGTAGGGGAACTGCAGGGTCTGCGCTCGGCACATGACCTGAAAGAAAGGATTCAGGTTCCCTTCCAGCTGGGCCATGAAGGCGTCATCGTAGCCACTTCTGGAGAGAGAGAAAAAGTCATGCATGCATGTATGAGATCAGGATAAACGTTTCTGAGACGAAGCTTCGGTGGGTTCAGTAAAACAAGTGAGTTGCTTTTGTCAACAGCTCTGTCACTTTATAGGGGCTAAGGAATAGCTTCTGGCAGGCAAACACAGGTGCAACCTCCTTATTTATTGTCGCTGCAGCAGGCTGACATTCATGATTGATACCTGCTGCTACTAAACAGCTCTCTTCCTATTGTCCAAGATGACTCACAGGAACAAGAAAGCGGCTACCGCTGGGTGTTTGTGCAGCTACAGAGTTTCAAACGAACAATAAATTAGCCGCGTACACATGAAGAGACTAAGAGCGACGTGGCAACCGAAGACCATGAAATGTCAGTGACATTTGGCGAGATGGAACGATGACAGCCAAAATAACAGCTTACGATGCGAAGTGGGCGGGTAGCTAATCTCAATTACTGCGATGCATTTGAGGCAACTACCAATGGAAACATATACAGAAATACGGAACATATACAGGAGGGTTACCTTGGCAACCGGAGCCTGGAATATTTGCAAGCCACCAATGGTCAGTGACTAATGAGTGAATTGCTGTATATGTGAACGCAGCTGTACTGTGGCCGTGTACAGGACTACACACGGGCCCTTACAATATACATAGGATACCTTTACTTCTCCTCTACATGTCTTGTTTATTACAACATCGGAGTGTCTGCATGATGACAATATGAGCTAAAGGGTCAAAGCAAGTTTAGCAAGTTTCAACATGGCGACCTAAACTTCTCTGATTAATAGTTAATAAGTTATCATTGGTAAATAATGCAGAAACCATTAATAAAATAACAAATGCATCGCGTATGAATAATGAGTTATCAGAATGAGGTGCCGACATCACTGTTTCATGTTCCGCTGGCACCTGTGAGAACTGACAGGTTTGGAGCTCGACATGATTTTGGCACCATGGAAACAACAAAAGTCCTTGAAAGCCGTTAACACAGTCGGCCATGTTGGATCGATAATGTCTCATCCTGTGTAATATACTGTTACCTGGTTCTCGAGGGCTCCCTGAGGAGCTCCATGGTGGTAATAGGCCTGAACTGGTGCAGTCCGCCGCCCAATGTTGCATAACTGGTCGCCGGGTGGTCGGTCTTCATGTCTTGAGGGTTTTCTGATTGCTCCCTAAGGGTGTCCTCGTCTGTCTGGCTGCTGAGGCCTGCGGCAGCGTAGCTGTCCCTCAGGAAGGGTAAGGTGTAGTGAGCCCCAGCCTGGAAGTTTTTAGTCGGCCAGTAGTTGTGGAGGGTTGCGCGGGACAGGCTTCCGTACCCTGCACATAAATCAACCCCGATGCCTCTGTAGCTGTCAGGTAGGGGGAACACTCTGCTCTGGCTGTCAGGGTTCACCGGCTGAGGCTCACCTGGCTGCAGCACCACCTGAGGTTGTGGGGTTGGTGCTGTGTTCGTGCTGCTTGTTGACGTGGTGGGTGTGACAGACACAGAGGGTTCCGTGTGTGCCTCAGGGTTCGGTTGCTCGGCGGGAGAATCATCTTGAACTACCGGAGTTGATGTAAAATCAGGTGCGTTCGATGTCTCCAGCTGTCTCGCTGAGGATTCCTGGGTCTCATCTGGGGCCTGTTCCCCCTCTTGGTCCACAGCCTTTAGCTCCTATAAGGATTGATGCACCAACTGTTATCTCTGCAAAAGTCTAATCAGAATTACTGCTCGTCTTTAAAATCTCATTTGTCTGAGAGTCCTCTGCATTCACTCTCTTTTAATGCCACCAGTTTGGTGTGTTTACAGTCAAAGCAGGATGTGTGTGACCTTAATCTAGTTGGAATAGATCATAAATGTTTCTGTTACCTCCAATTTGTGTTTATCTTCCGTTTAAACTGAACAGCCCACCCATGATCATTCCTCACGGCAACGATCAATCATCATCATTTCAGCATTTCCCTGGCAACAGTTAATAATGAATTCTTCTTTCCTGCCAAAGAGTAATTAATTCCCCTCGTTGAAAATTTGTTTAGATTGGACTGATGAAGCAAGTCGTGGTCCAGACACTGTTTAGAAGCAGAGTAAATTGCAGGAAATTTAATTGTCCGATTTGGCACATTGATTTTGATTTTAACGCGATCGCAGCGAGCTTGGTTTCACCGTAACTGACAGGGCGTCGTGTTACATTCTGTTAAAGAAAGCTGATGTTTAATGGTTGTTTGATGGCAGAATTTGCAAACAGAAAGGCATGAACCTCAGTGTCTGTCTGCAGCGGGGTGTCGGTCTCCGTGGAGCTGTCATTGGTCGATGTCATCATGGACGCGATGGAAGTGGGGGTGTCCAGTTCCTCGTTGGTGGACGGGTTATCCAGAGCCGCCTGTTTGGCCTCCTGGGACAAAGATAGTGCAGGAGGCCCCTCTGAGCTCTGCTCCTAGACAAGACGTATAAACACATCGCTGTTGAGCATCAGTCCATCATATCCTCTTTAATCGTGTACAGAAACATGGACAAGCGCACAAGCTGATATACAATAATGCAAACTGAAAGCTGCTGTAGCAGAGTTATGTATAACATGTGTTTTCATGTAATAAGACAAATTCTGCTACCAACAAGTGACACAAGTAGAAATCAGCCGATCTGACACATCTGAATCATTTGATGTGTGCATGATTGTTGATTACATGTTCATTGTGCTTTTATTTATTCTAAACCTTAGCAGGTAGAACTTGGACTTACAGGCTCCAGTTCTGTTTAAATTTGCTACCATCTCTTTTTAAAAAGTTTTCCTCCACTTTCATGTGCAACTCCGAAAAAACCTTTGCAGTGATACCAGGAAGCTTTTTTGTTTCTTTTGATATGAACAAAATACTGACAGACAGCATCCAGGGAGGCGTTCACACGCAGGCCTGCTGTGGAGAGAGAAGGCTGAGAATACGGGAACAAGGAGAAGAACTTCTACAACAATGTTTCTGTTACATTTCTGTTGAACTGACTTGTGGGCGATTACAAAGACAAGGCAGCATTTTGGTGACAAATCAGAACAGGGACTTCAGCACATTGGCAAGTTCACTGTGCATCACAGTTGAATTTGATGATGTCAACACAGTAGTATTTAAATTAGATTAAAAAAAATGCATTTGTCCTGGCACATGTCTCGTTATATGAATCTCATATTACAATCTCAGGCTTTTCAGTCGTACTGTATTTGCTATAACGGATAATTTTTTGCTTTAATTACTATGAGCAATGTTCTGTTGAGTCAATCTTCCAGCTGCTGATCAACAACGGCACACGAACAACGTTTGCTTCAATTTCAATAAAAACGGTCTTCATTTACAACAGCGGATTAATAATTCAGCATCTTAGTCTGAGAAAGAACTTGAGGCGCTATGTGACTGCGAGAGAGATAATTTTCTTACTGGGAAGTCAACTTCTTACCATCACTTTAATTTTCTGCGTGTGTCCTGACATCTGCTTCACTGCTTTAATGATCATAACCGTATCTGATTATCTATTACCCCCGTTTCAGCCCTGAAAGCCTCCAGGTCCGTTCCATCAGAATCACTACAGATGATAATCAAAAGGTTAAATTATGGTGAAAAACAACTCCGATACACCATCCACACTCACAATTTGCATCCTCCTTTAACTGAGAGGACACAGCCAGAGAGGAGGCCGCACTGAGATAAAAGGTATAAAAAAAAAAAAAAAGCAAATAATCCTTTCAAACTCTCGTCTTTCCGAGGCTGAGAAGCGCTGAGGACTCAGATCCACTGCATTAAATCAGGCTGCAGTGAACGGCTCACTGAATGTGAGGACAGACCCTGATTCCCTCACCCAGCATAAGAGCCTCTCATATCCTCTGTGCAAAATGTGTCAGAGGGACAAGGAGATGATGGGGTCACACGGGAGGAATTGGCAGCCGTGAGATGATCCGGGCTCCAACACCTCTGGGGGAGGTTGATTGGATATTGTTAGGCAGCACAATATGAACGCCTGGCCGAAAGACAGACGGAGTGCTACTGTCCTCTACAGACAGCTTGATTACGGATTTGGAGGATGATAACAAGCTGGACGGGGTCCTGTGTGTCGTCCCCGTCTGATTCAGGCTCCGGGGAAGGCCTGGCTGCTGTGAGTCAAAGCTAATTTAAATAACTCACTGCACCATCACTAACTTGGTGTGCTCACAGAACCAAATAGGTCAAGATGATGGTTCTGAATCTGACTTTGCTTAAGAAAAGCGAGGTACAGCATACAGACGTTAGGTGCACTGATGCAGGAGATGGACTGACGTGAGTTTTGGTATCATCAACTGTCCCTATTGAGGCCAGCTGAAGCCAGTGTATTATTTTGGGAGAGAGTCTGATCTAATGCTGAGTGAGTTCACATGTTAGTGTCCAACCTCAAGGGCACAGCAGATACCAGGAGGAAGACGTGATTGTTGGAATGTGTCCGCAGCTACAAAAAATGAAATCAGCAGACCTGTGGAGCGAAGTTGTCTGGTTCGGGATGAGTGCAAATTAGCTCGAAGGGGCAGTTTGTCTTTATCAAACTGTGGGAGTGAAACAGTCATGCTTCCACGGGGTAATAAAACATGACATCAGCCCAGTGATGTCAGAAGACATTAGTCACAACTTTGTCACAACTCATCTGCCCTCCGCTGTCTGTTGAATATGGGATGCTCGTAGTGTCGATCTGCAGAGGCACGTTGTGAAACTAAATGGTACTAATGTGATAGATGCGTTAAAAGGCATTATGCAATTCATTGTTTAGCCATAATTCAACCATGGTGATCTATTGATTGGAATTACTGAGATGAATGCCAACAGAAAGGGATTATCAAAGTTTATATGTGCAGCTGGTTTGTTCTGCCCCTCAAATAGTTAAATGCTGCATGGTCAGATTTAATGTCTTTCTGATACATCATGGCAATACACCTAACAGAGTGTGTGTAATATCCCCCCACCACCACCACCACCACCCCCCCCCAGCCTCTCCTCATAACGTTATCAAAGATTATCATCCGTATAAGAGTGCCTATGCAAATATGTGCACCCATGCGCAAGCTCGCACACACACACTTAATGAAGACGTTAGCATCGTGCCCCCGTGCACACAAGGAGACTGCACCGAACAGCAGGCAAAGGAGGTGAAGCAACTGATGCCTCCTTCATTCATCATGACAGAGGCAGAATGCAAAGCTGGGGAGGGCTTACAGTTCTCTGCAGGAAGAGGGGGAAAAAAAAACTGATAGGTAAAAGAAAAGAGGGAGGATACAGAGCAAATAGAGCCATTCCATCACACACTTACCTCTTTCACTTCAGCAGGCATCGCCAAATGTTCTCTGCCTCCACGCAAATGATGAACAAGATGTGTCCCCCAATGAGACGTCTCTGCTTCTGCTGAAAATGTGCCTTGACTCTCCCTTTGAGCATGTGAGGCAGTTCAAACATAAGCGGCCATCCTTCCTCCCAGCTCTCACTAACACACACCCGCTCTCTCTCTCTCTCTCTCCCCTCTCTCTATCCTTCTCTCTCTCTCTCTCTCTCTGCACCTCTAATTCTCTTTCTCTCACAAAAACACACTAGACGCACCGTGCACACATTTACTCAACGCAGACGTTCCCTCACAAACGTCCGCACAGAGCAGGGACGAAGACTCTCTGTCATCACTGCACTCCTCCACTGATCTGTGCTACAGTTAATATGTGCGCTATTAGCAAGGTGCTGAATCAACTGTGTGATGCTGAGCTTGTGAATGGCTTAGGTAAGTGCAGAGCCCTGCAATCCCTGTGCGCTATCATTTTTTTTTTTTTCTTGGTGCACAGGCAGGGAACACACACACACACACACACATGCATGCAAGCACTCGCACACACACACACACACACTGTTCCCCTGTGGGCTCACAAGCAGATGCAGCTGGAACACAGAGAAGCTCGCACTAGTTCAGTTTCTATGTTAACCACAACAAGGGGCGAGGGATGGAGAGCGGAGGGATGGCGAGGTGCAGGAATAGAGGAACACTGTATGCAGCACGAGGCAGTAAAACAATCTCAAGTGCAGGAAACAAATCACACGGCTTTCCATCGCCCGTCACGTTCCACCCACAAATCTTCCTCATTCGACACCTGCTCAGTTCATTATCATTCACCCGGAGAGATAACACGAGAACAGGGGAGATACTGTATATTCTGAACACAGGTTGGGTCAGAGCTCCACCTGTTTTTTTTCACCCATCAGCACATCGTTTGAAATCACTTGTTGTAGATTGTCAGTTGTGAGTCACTGTAGCTGATTTTTACATCCGTTTTAATCTTACATCTGCTGGAGGAAGTCTGCAGTCCTGATCTGAGGCACAATCCCCTGCACCACAAAACGAAAACATACTGAATCATTATGACGTCTTTCTAAAGCAAAAAAAACAAACAATCGAGGGCATTTTCCAATTTGCCCCCAGTCCACTTTCACTGAGACAGCAGAAATCCTAAACTGATGTGTGTTATCCTCCGACCAGGGCTCTCTAAACGCTGTCTGTCATAATGATTTAGCAGCAGTCCTCAATATAATTGATTTTTGAGCATTTAGGCATCCTTAATGGCCTCTGTGGTGTTTTTCTTTATCTCGGTTTGGCTAACCGTCTCTAGTTGTTTGTCATTTTGATGTTTAGAACCTCTGTATTTTTTTTCCCATTTGGTTTAGTCGAGCAATTCTCATTTTATGTGCTCCTTGGTTGGTCATAGCCTGTCTGACTGACTTTATGATACCACTTGACAACGTAATTCAGAATATACAGGCAGCTGGCGGAAACTGCTGAACTAACACTGGATTGTTTCATACAAAAATAAGATACATGTAATCTGTGAATCAGGTAAAAGAGGAAAGACACGAAGAGACATCTCCTTTAATAAAAGATAAAAATATCATCCCTTTATCTGTTAAATCAAAACAACATCCTTTAATTAACCATAGAACGATTTAGTGACGTGCATAAAACTGGATCCATTTGTTCTTGGAGATGATTGCTGCTGCTCCCAGCGCTCCGTCTCCTCACTGGAAAAGCACACAAAGTTCCATCAGATGGAAAATGGTTTTGGTCCACTGACAGATTCCAGAGCAGCTTTGTGCCACTGTATTATTCTCTCCCTCCATGATGATCTCGATTGATCATTTGCATCTATACGGGCTGGCATGGCTGGTGATTTAAAACTTTAAAATGCACACATTGTACATGAAAAAGAGATCCAGAGATGAATGTAATCATTGTTGCTCATTATCTATGCATGCTGGGATGAACAGAGGGTGTAGAGTATAGCTTTATCACACCACATCTGTGGAGCAACCCTCACAGGGGAAAGCACACATTATTTTGCAGTGTGTATAGCGCTGCATTAATTGGAATGAAATGCCCACACACACACTTTGATGCTCAACAGGCCATTTCAGATCCTTTTCCTGTGGACTCGGCCACACAGAGGCACAGTCAGTGCCGATTTCTGTCCTAATTATCCCCCGCACTGCCCACCTCTGCTCTGTTCAGGCTGGCATGCGCAGCAGAGGCTAATTCAATTTAACACAGAGAAAACACAGCTGTGAAGAATTTACAAAGAAATAGGAGCGTGGTGCCGGCAGCGTGCGGACCGGGCTGTCACACGGGATGCATGATAACACTGGAAATACCAGAAAAGGTCACCGGTTGAAGAGAAAAGGTCGGCTTGGATTTTCATATTCAAAAGTGATCTACACATTTATGTGAATTGCAAACAAACACTTCTGTTTTCTGGGAAGCATCCTGTCAGTGCAGTCAGGCTTTAATCTCCACCTGATGTCCTACCTTCCCCGTCGACTTACTGCACCCCCCTGGCAAGCTGTGGACAGCAGTGGTTGCCAGTCAAGATCACCCATGTATAAAAACAACCTCCGCTGGAGCAACACTACATTACTCGACTTACTAAGGAGTGGATAAATAATGTAAATACTGCAAAACATGCCACCTTCCAGGGATTAATCAACAAGCCGGGGTGCTCTTAATCCAACTCCTCCTCGTCAAGTGTCACAGCAGCGAGCGCTTCATCACACCAGCAGAGCCCAGAGAGGGGACGCATCTCTGGCACTGCTGCTGAAATTGACAATCAGCCAGTTCAGTGATGCCCCTGATGATCAGGCATGTCAATGAGCTGAGAGAGTCCGCAGCACAAATGTAGGTCAGTCTTCAAATTCTCCAGAAGCATCCGGGGGCATCATGCATCACACAAAAGTTAATGTTCATACACACCAAGGTGCTGCAACCTGCAACCAGGTCATGATTTGCCGTCCATACATTTCTGCATTGAACTCTTGTTTTATTTTTTAGTTTTTCCATTGTTGTTTTGGCCTGCCTATCTGTGTCATGTTTATCATTAATTCTCATTTATTTAAGCCCTATCTTGTCTCTTTTCAGTTCTCGGTTTGTCAGTGTTTCCTTTTCCCATTGTGTCCGGGTTGCCTTGCCTCTTTAACAGATTCTCAGACCTGCACCCTGTTTTATTCCTGTGTTTGGGTCCAAAAAAGACTAATAGAATTCAAAATAACAAAGAAGGCAGCGGTGGTTTAAAGGTTAGAGAAGCAGGCTTTGTACTGAATAGTCGCTGGTTTAATTCCCTGGAGCGACAGCGAAATGTTGGCCGGGTTACAGAAAGAAAAAAAGCGCTTCCCCCTCCCTCAACAGTCACGACTGAAGTGCCCATGAGCAAGGCACATGACCCCCAATTGCTCCCTGGGTGCTGCTATAGTGTTCTGAAACATTTTTGAGGGCCTCCCATTGGGTTTTCATCACACCAATCTACTGGGGCCGATCTGCTGTGCTTTGTGACGTTGGGCCACACAAAGACGAACGTAGGATAACGTTTTTCATAGCTCTGATTCATAGAATCACAGAGGAGAGAATGTCAGTGATGGATTCAAATTGCAGCTTGTTCACGTCCCTCTCAGCGGCACAGATTATTTGAGTGTTCCTGCCCTGAACGCTGGCCTCATCTTTCTCCCCTGAATTTGCAACAATTGTCTACAAGTGAAAAGACCGCGGAATATAATTTGCCGTCTGGTTTGACATTCTAAGCAAAAGCAACTCCTCTGATGACGACTGGAACTGGTGTTTACTTGGTTCTCATAGGCACTTTAACTAAGAGGGTTATTGTGTTCTAATTCCACATCTTGTGCTGTTTTAAGGTCTCCAACCGAGCCCGTATAAGAGAGCTGCTTTCACGTCCCTCTGAATTTACCGTCTGGTGTCAGTTATTGGTCATGAATTCACGCTGAGTCAGTAAGACCCTTTAAACTTTACCGTTGTCATATCTGCACATCCAAGTGCTATAAGGTCATATACAACGCTGACTCACATGGTCAGCTGCACACTGAAAGTGTCAAGACAAAATATGTGATTGTCTATCACAGTTCAAGGCTTTGCAAGTTTTTAAACTTCAAAAGCCAGAAGAAGAGACTTTTGATGATGGCTGAAGAACAAAAATGCCACTTTCATCACTTGATTCCTCATCTGGCACCTCAGAATCAAGAACATCCACCTCTCACTCATGCTGTAGAATATAAGGCCGGTTTTCTGGCATTTTACGCACAATAGCACCATCTGCTGGTTGACGCTGCAGAACTGAATACCTGCATTCTGAAGTTGTCCACCAGAGGGCGACGTGTGTTACGATCAATGCAGAAAATGGCATCGCACATCACCACTGTGGTTTAGTTCACTCACTACTGCACTTGATATTTTGAGCAGTTTAAATACAAGGACCAGAATAACATATTTAAAGCAAGATTAATGACCATCAGTAAGGTTTTGCTGCTTAGAGTGGCAGGTACATATCAGTCCATATGCAATTTATATGTCAGTGCAGATTCCTTCACTGACAGCAACCAGAAAATAACATGACACACAGTGTTGAAAATTACAAAATATGTTTATTCATATAAACAACTACAAAATTCTATTAAATTAGGGTTTTTTTTCAGTGGGAGACAAATCTGGTTTTACATTATTTCACAAAAGCAATATCAAAAACACGTACAAACAGATCTGTTTTCTTCACATAGCTCTTCTGCTTTGACTGGGCTCACTCTGTCTAAGAGGAGGCACGACTATCCTGAGAATCACCTTTTTTTGATTAATAACAGTCAGACTCGTATGCGTAAGGATATTTCTAAGTTTTTTCTTCACTGTGTATTTGTTTCTCACAAGTCCTCCCACACAGGGAAGTCCCAAATGGCCCCATATTAACAAGTGATTTGGGAGACCAACACTGTATCGATGATTCATTCACACCATCAGAAGCATGTTGTTTTATTTTAGTTCATTTATGAGTCCTTCCCCTCAGAGGCATATTGGAGTGAGGATCGCTTTGTTGTGGCATAGGAGGTGTATGGGAGGGCGGTGGAGGTGGGGATACGTGGCAGAGTGGAAGTAGAGCAGGGGAGGGGTTGTGTCTGTTTGTCAGGAGGGCAGTAAGCTGGAGAGGAAGATCTTCCTTTACTTTGCAAGCTGCTACTGCTACTGCTCTGCAGTGGCGAGCTTGACGTTTTTGGGCCTCGAGTCAAAGACGATGTGGAGGAGCTGGAGAGGGGTGAGGTCCTCATGCCGTAACCGAGGATACCCGTGCTCATCAGGAACTCCCGGGAGCCGTAAGCTGGAGGGGTTGGTCCACGGCAGCCCTGGGGCCGGATGTTGTCTGGTGGTAGACTCCGCCTGCTGGGGATGTCATAGATCCCCACATCTGGGCCATACAGGGCTTGGGATCTGGCTTGTAGACGCAGCATCCTCTCCCTGTCGTCCATCTCCCGTCTCTCATTGATAGATGAAATGATGGTTTTTGAAAAGTTATCATAGCGTGCGACACCGGACTTTTGAGGAGTCAAGCTCTGTGGACTATGATCACGAAGGCTGTCTCGAAGACTGTGAGAGCCCTTATCTCTCATCGTCAGGCCTGGAGGGGTGAGGTCTCGTGATGAGATGCTTTGGTGTGGAAGATCCCTCGGCATCAGCCCTTGCAAAGCAGGTGAAGGGTCTCTTTGAATGAAACCTGGGAAGGAAGGTGAGGGATCTCTCGAAGTGATACCCTGTAGAGAAGGTGAGGAGTCTCTCGGCTGAGGAGACTGTCTGGTGACGCCCATAAATACAGGACTGTAGGTGTGAGGAGGGGGCCGCTGCACCATAGTACCATCTGTGCCCAGGGCCATGAAGTGAGGGTGGTAGCTGCCTGGAGGAGCCCCTCTGTGAGCCAGAAACTGAGGTTCTGCAGGGTTGATGAGGTTGTCATAGGAGAGGCTGCTGCTGCTGCTGCTGTAGTTAGCCAACAAGTTGGAGGAGATGATACCCGAAGGGGGATTGGATGCCAAACTGTCAGGGAGGTGGGACTTGCTGCTGTGGCGGCCGCTGTGTTTGAGGGTGAGCGAGCGGGAGTTGAGCGTCAAAGAGTTGAGCTGCAGTGAGCTGGAGATGGTGTTGGCATGGAGGGAAGGAAGGCTGCCTCTCACGGGGCTTTCATTGAACTGAGAGCGGAAATCGGGACCTTTGTTGTTCCCTTGCTGCTCGGATGTCTTCAGCAGCTGCAACAGAAAACAATGTGTGTCAGAAAACAACCAAGTCTATTGTGTAGAACATTACTACAGTACAACAAATTAACATCTAATTGAAAACCACCTGCTCTGGAGGAATGGGTGATGATCCGCGGGATATGGCCTCCAAGACTGGTCGTAGCTGTGGCACAGTGGGGATGGATACAGGAATGATGGACTTGGTGTGATGTCCCATGTCTGGAGAAAAGAAAGTAAAAAATAGAAACCGTGAAGTGTTTTAACAGAAGACATGCAGTATCTACATCATGATGCAATAATAAATGCTCTGAAAATATCTAATCACGAAGTCTATAAGCCTATAAAGCATCCTGCAGTACCGTCCATTGCAGTGAGTTGGCTTTTCAGCAAACCATGATCTGGTTTTGGGGGTAGTGGTGGTGGAGTTTTAGACTGTTTGATGACTGACAGCTCAACAGCTCCGGAGGAAGTTCGCTGTCAGGGAAAAAGAAACACGTAGACATGAGATCTCATCATATATTCCTTGACAGCAGAGGTCACATTCTTTAGATGACGCTGTGAGAGAAAATGTTTGAATGCTCACTTTATTCTGGTGATCCTGGCTCTGTATCCCGTTATCAGTGACTTTTATTGGCATCTGCCTGTCAATCTCTGGTCTTAGGAACGGAGGCTGAATATGGATCACTGTTTTCCTTAAGGGCCTCGCTGTGTACCTTGTGGACAGAGAGACAACAAAGTGTCAACCAATGGGTTTAATACCTTTAACTCAACATGAATTAAAACTAGAGTGTATCTGCGACCAGCTATGAGCACGATGACACTCCTCCTGAGACCTATTGACCTCAGGAGGAGACCTATGACAACTCAGTAGTCAAGACTACATTAATACATGAGTGCTCAGTGGAGCCGATGGTCCTCTTCCTACCTCCTCCTCCTCCCGTGCCTCTGGTGCCCTTGCTCAGACGACACCCACTATCTGACTCATTCTGCATCTCAACTGCACACTTGTAAAGTTTGACGACCGTTTCTTGCACGGTTGACACGTTATCAAGGTGACACCACCAAAATACTTAAAACTGCCTCTGTGGTACACTTCCAGCTATAGTAAGTGTCTCCAGAGCCATATTTTGCCTTGATGACACACACACACACACACACACACACACACACACACACACACACACACTCACAAGGTGAAAACAATACCTGCCACACTTACCTTGGAGCGATGGGACTGCAAACCAGATACTCCAAGTTGTTACAGCAACCTCGTGTGAAAGGATTGACCCCTCCCTGAAACTTCCCAGTGACCTGAACATGAAGACATGAAAGTCAGTTAATATATTTAATTGGTGTGCAGATGTGAACACATTTCAGACATACAGCTGCTTACATTATATAATGCATCAAATTACACCACCTTCATTAAACCATTCCACTAGTGCTGCCAACAGTGTTACATTTGGGGAATCAAACTGACTTGTTCATTGGTGGTTCGTCCCCTGGACACAAGGTACAGGTGGAATCCAGTGAGCCCCAGCACCGGGATGAGAAACAGCCCCGATATACTGACCACGACCAAACTGGAGACGCCGTTAAGGAAAGCCGCCTTTGAAAGATCTCATCATTCAGAAACAAAGCTTGCAGACAACACACAGCTGTTGAGCATCTATCAGGATACGTGACAGTGCAGTGCAGCTTCCCCAACTCCTCCACGTGGTGCAGGATGTATATGAGGCCGAAGGTGAAGACGTAGATCATGTGACCTGTCAGCGACAACAGAAACAGGAAGAAGTAGCGGTAGTTTCGCCTCCCAATGCAGTTGTTCACCCAAGGGCAGTGATGGTCAAAGTCCTGCGATGAGATTGTGGGAAAGAAAAAAAGTCACTCAGTTTATCTCAAATGATTTTGCATACAGATACACTGGAAGTTACATCGCCTGTGCTTTCTAACTACACTTTGTTTAATGCTGAACTCTTTCAGAAATTGAATTTCTACGGAGACTACAAAGGATCTGAGAAAAGGGATTAACCTGACTAATGAGACTCTCTCTCTCTCTCTCCCTTCATCACACTCTGTCCATCACTCAAAGCAGAAATCCCGCTTTGACTCTTTCCCACACACAACGCCACGCTCGCTCATAACTCTCTTTTCATTTCTCATCTCTCCATCCATGCCCTCTATTTCCTTATCGCCCGCCCCATTTAAATTCCCCCCGTCATTTTTAAACCTGCCTATGCACTGACCTCCACACAGTGATCGCAGACGCTGCAGTGGGAGCAGCGTGGGGGTCTGTAGAAATGACACGAAGCGCACCACTTCATCCGCACTTGGACGCCCTTCACGTCCACGTTCTTGTACAGTGGAGCGCGGAATTCATCGTCCTTGTCCTCATCCTCATTCGCTGGGGGAAGTAAATATTGAGATGTAACACCGATCTTTCACACCGTCAGAGGAACGTCACTTTCGTTACTAACCCATTGGGAGCACACCAGCATCCATGAAGGTTGCCATGGTGAAGTTGGCCAGCACAAAAAGGAAAAGGACGGCACAGCATGGCGGCACGGCGGGGCAAATGGTCAGAGCCAGCCACGGGCATCTGAATACACACACGCAGGGAAGAATTCAGATCAGAATTAATGCTGCGAATAGATTGTGTGAGAGCGGCACTGTTCATCTGCAAGTATCAATCCCTAGGAGGTTGAGGTTAACACAAAACATGGCTACAACAAAGTCTTTAAAGGATAATCTTCATCCCATTTATACTGATGGATCTCAAAAGTAATTGTTGACAGTGAAAGATAAGCACACATTAGTGTGTGTGTGTTCACCACCGCAAACAT
>CAAKHC010018699.1:0-24561 GCA_901007825.1 Macroramphosus scolopax
TTTTCCTGCACCTGCAGAGGGATTTTAACACATTTAATGGGATTGCATCTGACTCAACGGATGAATGTTGCTTGTCTGGCAAGCAAATTGCAATTGGGATTCTTCTATAAATATGAACCGCAAGGGTGGCGGCGCCCCGGCACCCACGGTGCACCGGATGATCCTTTATTATGGGCAGCAAAAGGAGCGGGTCAAACTCTAAGTGGCCGTGCAAGTCTCTTTGTGGAAAAGAGGTTAATGTAAGTTGGCCTCAGGCTGGATATGAGCATCCACAGAGCATCATAATAGACAAAATAATGAAGGGTCAGCATGATAATGATGGGATGTGACACTGGAGCGCATGAGGGAGAACTTTTATTCAGGCGATGTATTCAAATAACGCCTTAATGCATTTTTTCGTCTCGGTAGGAGAATGTGAAAAATATGGGATGTGGCTTTGTTAGTGTAATGACGAGCAGGAAGCGGCTCTGGTGCAACTTAAAACCTGCGAAAATATAAATGGGATGTTGCCGCAGTGCGGCGGATGGCTCCCACTTTTGTTGACCCTCAGAGCAAACACACCTGTGGGATTCGGGAGGGTCAACAAAGGGTCGCCCGTAAAAAAAAAAGACTGGCCAACTGTTGTGACCTGACATAGCGTTCATTCTTCAGGCTCCAGAGAATGTAAACATCACGGCGTCTGCAGGCTAAAGGTAGAAGCATTGAGTGAAGAGTTGCTTTGACAATTAAGTGGCCAGAATCACTGAATGTCATTTGTTTGTCTTATTTCCAATGCGTAATGATATACAGTATTTTACGAGGCGTTTGGGGATCGTGTTTGATGTGTGACATGTTCTCTGCTCGCCCTCCCCGACCGCACTCAGGGTTTTTATGTGACCGTGAAATGCGGTGATTGATGGCGCGTCGACTGCATTAACGCACAAACGCGGCGACACACTTTGAAGATGACTTGACCCACATTTCTTCGCTTCCGCTGTCCAAACATCGAGAAAGCACATTTTACTATGTGCTAATGCGCGGAGCAGAGACTGACAGCGAAGCCCATTGTCCTACATCCAGACACCCCCTACCCCTGACTTTACAGCAGCAGGATGAAGTTAAAGGGCAAGTTCACCAAACTAGATATGCTGTCAAGCCTCATACAGTCAGTCCGGAAAGTATTCAGTATTCAGAGGAACGCTGGAGCTCTGACAGAGTGACCGTCGGGTCCTTGGTCACCTCTCTGACTAAGGCCCTTCTACCCCGGCCAGCTCTAGGGAGATTCCTGGTGGTTCCAAACTTCTTCCATTGAAGGATGATGCAGGCCACAGTGCTCACTGGGACCTTCAAAGCAGCAGAAATGTTTCTGTACCCTTCCCCAGATTTGTGCCTCGAAACAATCCAAATTCTTTTGACTTCATGTTTGGTTTGTGTTGCAACATGCGCTGCCAACTGTGAGAGCTTGTGTAGACAGGTGTGTGTCTTTCCAAATCAAGTCCAATCAACTAAATTCACCACAGGTGGACTCCGATTAAGCTGTAGAAACAACTTGAGAGAGATCAGTGGAAACAGAAGGAACCAGAGCTCAATTTTGACGTTATGAATACTTATGCACAGGTGATATTTCTAGTTTTCTATTTTTTATAAATTTACAAAAATCATAACAAAACTTCTTTCATGTTGTCATTATGGGGTGTTTTGTGTAGAATTCTGAGGAAAAAATTAATTTATTCCTATTATCAATAGGGCTGTAACATAAAAGAATGTGGGAAAAGTGAAGCGTTCTGAATACTTTCCGGACTGACTGTAGATTTTTGATTTACGTGGTCCATTGACCATAAATGTTCTGCAACAGGTCCTGAAAATCAGAGTGAGATTGTGTTTTTCAAATTGACTTTCTATTAAAAATCAACAGTGCAAAGATCTAAACGTCATCATATCTTTGAAGTTAAAAGCTATGAAAGCTCTTGCACAGCTGTAGGTCCTTCTTGCTACAGTGACTCACTATCGCCTCTTGAGGAGCGGAGTGGTATTACAAGACGGGTCTGAAGAAACCAACATCAACTGGCAGTCATCCACTAAAAATGCTAAACTTTTCTAGCTTCTGTACAGAGCGTTTTATTCTGAAAAGACTTCCACCCTGATCCGTTCCCCTTCAGATGACTTAGTGATGCTCTCACACGCTCGCTCTTATCACACGTAAGTACTGTACGGCGTTCGCGACTATTGTTCGGAGGATTGTGAGTCTTTTGAGCGAGAGAGACGCTGAATTAATCTCCTCACGCACACTCGGCGGTGCTTTTTGCAGGTTGTGCTCACGCTTCATTGGTAAAATGTGTCAAAACCAGCAAGACAGAAGTGATAAAGTGGGTTAATATGCTTTTAAGCTTTTAACTGTGCATTTCGTCTGTGGTTTGTTGGAGCTTACCGCATTTTGTTTGTGAGCGATGTGGAATATTTTGTTCAGCGTTGTAACACATTTGAGACACGTGAAGTTGGACGTCCAATAATTGGCTCTGTAGGTCACGAAGCATGCTGATCCGAGCTCAGTGGGTCGACTCATCCCCACCGTCGCCGAGGGTCCAATAAAGCGGAGAATTTCCTGTAAATATCTCATCTGACATTCCGTGTAAATCCAGGCCAAGACATGCTGTTCAGTGAATTGTTTGCCTTTTAAAGCAATCGAGGGCAGAAGCAGGTCAAGTCGAGTTTTTATGAGGACGTTTGCGGCTCAGTAAGCGGATACGGACACGGTCTACCTCTGAGCTACCAGATTACGTCTCTCACATTCGTCTGCCTGCTTTCTTGATCTCCATAAAAGCCTTTAAGACATCAAGGGCAGCAAAACAAGTTCGCACATTGGTGAAACAATTAAATGATCTTTACGGCGCCAAAGCACTCGGAGACGCCGCGGCGTGCAGCACTTGGAGTTTTGTTCGGGTCACTTTGGGTTTAAAACACAAACTCAAATGTGTCAGATTGTTCGGAAAGCTGCTCAGGAGCAGCAGAAGTGCTGATGAAAACACCAGTGGCAGCGTGTTGACAGCTGCGAACGAGTTCACAGACGCGGCGTAGAGTCTCCAACTTCTCTTATCCCTTTTACTCCAAAGCTCCCTTATGGAGCGTGAGCTTACATCCCTGCAGTCTTTAATGTGGAATTACTGCTATGATGTCGATACACATTGTTGGTGATTAGTGTGCATGTGTGTGTCTGGAGTGCTCAGCATCACTATTTTGGACTTATTCCAGGAGCTGACGTTTTGTGCAGGAATTTTACATGCAAATTGCAGATCCTGCACAGCCCATGCAGGTGTTGGAGCTTTTATTATTTTGGTTGCTGCAACAGAGGTGAAAAGCGGAGCGAGATGTCAATCATGACCGGTCAAAATCAAGCTGGATTACAGCTACACAGGGTCTTTAAGGTAACATGTATATTAGCTGGAGCTAGCTACATGAAAAGATATTTTAAAATTAGACATACAGTGTGTTTCACTGTGATATCTTTAGTGGCCTCGCATGGCGTCCTGCCCGTCGTTGAAGGTAAAGCCACCATCAAACCCTGCGTGTTGTTCACCATCTGGACGCCGAGGTAAACAGTGTTCGCAGCTTCAGAGCGCAGCAGTTGCTGCAGCCTGGTCTTTCAGTGAGATGGATATTAGCTGGCGTCGTGCCACACACACAGAGAGAGAGAGCGAGAGAGAGAGAGGGAAGGTGGAGAGAGAGAGAGACAATGTGGAGTCATAGTTACAGCGCCGGTTATTTGTGTATACTTCGATATGTGTGCATTATGTGGATGTGTGGAGAGCTGGAGCCGCGCCAACGCTGGAGATACACCACCATACAAGGACAAGTCGTGCTGGAGGGTCAGGCGGTGTGCAGGGCGACAGTACGGCTGGAGGCTGGAGGGTGGAGGGGGTAGTTCTGTGGCTCTGTAAAGCAAACTGACAGTTCGGAACAGTCACGGTAAAACAAAAAAAATGTGAAAGCCTCTTGGACCACCTCTGGTTCACGCGGAGACATTTAGCCCCGCGCGGTTTATTTTCCAGTTGGTGCTGAGCAGATGTGCACGGTGGGTCTTTGGAGCTCTTCCTCTGAGGGAAAGCTCCCCGATGTGGCCAAGAGAAACACGGGAGTCAATCAGAGCGGCGAAGTTACAGTTACGAGTGGGAGATCGCCTCTTAAAGTTGTTGCGTAAATCATCTACAGAATATGAAAGAGACTCTGGAACCGCTCTGTGTGCGACAAAGAGAAAGCGAGAGCAAAAGATTCCCGGTGAAGAAAGGTCACATATCTCCTACCTAATAATACCCCCCCCAACACATCTTCCAACTCTTATATATATATACGCTCTCTCTCCATCCCCCATACATGTGTTGACATAGTTACTATGGTGAGGGGAAGGTGTTGAGGAGTCATCGCTGCATTCCTGGGAGCACACACACATTAACATTTACTCTGACGCCAGGGGCGGGACGGTTAACACAATCCCGACTCTCACAGTCCAATAAGAAGAACAACCGACTGCAGGGAACTTGTCATCTTAACTCACGAATTACATCTACAAAACGTGCTATAATGCAGAATATCCACCAGGAAGAATGAGCCTCAAGGTCTGCAGCCGTGTTCGCAGCCCCGAAGCTCAACTATGTTCAGGTGTTGGTTTTAATAAAAACAGATTTGCTTTTGCTGGGCCCGCAGACGTGGAGGCCCGGAGCAGGATTACTGCAAGAGCAACACCTGTTAAGTGCTGATGCAACAAACTCTGGGCGACTAACCTGGAACGTGATACGTCTCCAGCGTGCAGCTTTGTCAGTGTTTGTGTGGTTAGTTTCTGCAGAAACACAAAGAGTTCACGCACACACCTCACATTTTTTAACCGGCCGCGACAAATCAAAGTTACACGACTGTAAGTTGCATGAAAACTTAAGTGCATAGAAATAGGAGGGAAGTGTGGGAGCCCCTGTGGTCGAGAGGAGAAATGAGAGTTGGTGCGAGGAAGCAGAGCGTCTGTTTCACCTCTCCATGCAGCCAAGTTGGAAGTTAATTGAAACGGACCTCCTGCTGCTGGTGACGAGCCACTCTGACACATCATCACCGTCGGTGAGGAATCACCCGGGGCCGGACGCTCGGCTACCAGCACATATTCTTTATCCCACAGACACACCCAGGCAAGTCAAGACTGCTGCAGCTCCTGTGGGGGAACAGCTTGTTTTTGTCAGTGGCCTGTATGCTCGGACATGGATATAATGACTTATTAAACAATCATAAGATCTCGCGGTTGTACCGGTCAAACCGGGTTGCCATGGCAACATCCAACAGTGGCACATTTACAAAAAAAGAAAGGTACAGCGTCCCTTCACCTCCATGCCTGAAATGTCGTCTCTGAATAACTACTAGAAGGCACCCTGCAGAGCGCATCACTGTTTTAAATTGATCTCCCCCCCAAATGTAATGCCTTCATCCTTGGCTGGTGCTCCGCCCCTCCACCAAGTTCAGTGGTCGCATTTGCATAATCCTGCTAACAGACTGACAAACAAGCAAACGGAAAGACGCAGCGAGAGCAGAACATCCTTGATGGAGGTGAATATTAAAAGGACTCGTTCAGCTCCAACACTGATACACAGCTCCTGGATGCTGCAGCCGAATGGGTTTTCGTGGCCCTGCGACTTCCTCTGTCAAATTTAAAACGTCTTTTTGCGACTCATTGGTGCACAAATATCAATATCAAATATCAACCTTCATGGGCGGGAAGCCTGAGCGGATCATTTCCCTGCGATAGTGACCCCTGCTGGTTGGTGGGGAGGATTTTAAAGTTGCATTGCGGGTCGTGGAAGTTGAACTTAATCGACTCCCATCTTCACGGACTACATCGCTAAATCTTTGGAGCAGCCCTTTAATATTAAAAACTGGAAAAACGATGTGATGGGAATATAAATAATTAACATTGTGGGTGAAATTCAGATTTTAAAACGTCGCCGGCACACGATCGACAGTGTTTGATTTTTTTTTTTGCACAAACATAAGAAGACATTTATTTTTGGGTTGGTGGGGATGTAAAAAATCCAAGTGAGAATCCGGTAAATCAGTTGCAACCGATCTCACTGAGAATGAGCGGAGAGAAAAGGCAGCAAACTAGCGTGTTTAAGTGGACCAGAAACAGGAATCAGACTGGTGATGGAGCAGATGGAGCCGCTGTAAACATCAGCGTTGATCACAATGAAAACAAGGAAACACGTCGCCTCCGGCAGACTCCGGGGAGAACAGGCTGCCTGCCTCCCTTCCGTACGCTGCTGAATTTTTCTGTCTGAAATTCTCATTATGTGGAGCATCCCTGAAGCCGTGACACAGTCAACTCTGAGCCAGGTGCCGTCTCAAACACAGATTTGCTTTACATTGACGAGCATGGACGCATAATACATATCCTGTGCTGTCTCAATTAAGTTAAAGTTGTGACAAGGCTACATTAACAAATGATCCATGAGAGGAGTGAACACACACATAGAGGGACCGGGAAACTGGGTCAAATGGACCCTGAGAGAGTGAGTTAGAAAAGCCGCAGACATATCCAAGAGACACTGGATCTTTCTTCCCTCTCATCTCCACATCATGTAGAGATGAGAGGAAGGGTGGCGGAGGGAGTCGGACGGAGAGATCGTTCTTAAAGAGGTGTAAGAATCAAAGCCCAGGAGAGCGACCGAGGTTTCAACTCATCTGCATTTCCAATCAAGAGTGAGAGATAAATTGGTGAGAGAGAGAGAGAGGGGCATTGGAAGAGATTGAATGACAAATGTGGAGAAGAAGTGGAGCAGAGAGATGGTGTGGAAAAGAGGCTGGTGACAAACGGAGGGAGGAAGACTATGAACACAGAAAATAAATCCCGGAAGGTTTCTGAGAGGATGGGGAGACAGTCAGAAACACACGGAGGGGAAGAGATATAACCACAGTTCAATGTTGAATTATAAAACATTCATTCTGCTAGATGTTGTTTTTTTTCCTCTTAGA
This sequence comes from Macroramphosus scolopax, assembly GCA_901007825.1. NCBI lineage: Eukaryota > Metazoa > Chordata > Actinopteri > Syngnathiformes > Centriscidae > Macroramphosus > Macroramphosus scolopax. Next base: position 6,982 of record CAAKHC010018699.1, read on the forward strand.
TGTTTGGGAGCATAAAAACACAGATTGATGGCTTGCCCAGAGATGGAGAAGAAAACCAAACTGGCCCACATTTGTCACAAGTGTGCAAGCGGCAACTCTGATCACGGCCACATCAGATCTTCCGGGAGAACTCGGCATCCACATGAGCAGAGGGAGGACACACGTGGGCCAGACCGAGCTACCTTCAGCATTAAACGACAAACAGGAGAATCGATCCTGACAGCAGCAGCCAAACAAACAGAGCAAACACACGGGGTGAATCAGAGAGGCATCACCAGGAAATCCTGGTTGACAGTGTTGGAGCCCCACAGGCTGAAACGTGCATTACAAGTGGAGGTTGAAGAAGCTGCACTCACTTAGTTTTTCAGTCAAAAATAACAAGAATCTTCTGGAAATTATCATTTTTAATTGGATATGTTAGTCTGCAAAAGCCAAAACTGGTGGGTCTTTTCCTGTAATACCGATTTGTACCACAGGGGGCGACAGTGAATCACTGCAGTGTGGAGGGCGGTGGCTGCACCGACACTCCCGGAGTAAACAAAGTATCTAGAGCTCCTCACCTGGAGCGATATACGAGTCCCGAGGCGTTCCACACTGGAGCAACCAGTCACCGCCCAAACCTCGTGATAGCTGGCTTATGCTAAGGAAGTTAGCATACACGCAAGAAACAAGCAGTGCGAATAAATAATGTACACAATGAACACATCTTACAAATCTATTTATTTATAAAACATGATTCATCATACTCATTGCAATAATATGACCAAATAAAAAGACTCTTGCAGTGACATGTTCAGTGGTGTGTAGTCATGTTTGATGTGTGTTCACGGTTTGGCACAGATCCCTAATAATCAACCTCAGGTATTGTTAACGTGTGTGTGTGTGTGAGAGAGAGAGAGAGAATGTGTGTGTATTAATGACAGTTGCATAAACTAGTTTTGAGTATTGCAACAGCACCTTCACGGAGAGGCGAGCACACACACACACACACACGTCGGGCGGGTGCGTGAGGAATTATTGGAAGTGTCGCAACTGATCGATCCATTTGTTATTGATATTTGTCAAAGTGGACTTTCAGCTGCAGCATCACGTGGATGAAAACCCTGAAGATAATTGCAACTTTTTTGTTAATGAATTTACCATATATGCTAGAATCTAAAACTTCTAAACATCTCGTCACAGCCAAACGTCACCGTTGCTTCGATAGCGCCTTCAGCTCTGCAGGGGTGGATTTTTGCATTTCCTGCAGCTAAAGGTGTCGTCGACTTGTGCAACCACACAATGAATCATCATGAGTCAGCGTTAATCGCTCGGCACCGGCATCCTGGTCAGGCTACATCTGCAGGTGAGAGCTGAAGTGTTTGTTTAATCTGTAATTCAGCTCTGATTGAGGGCGAGAAATAAGTACAAAAAGACCTGCAGACTGCCTGATATTGCTCATAAAGTCATGATATTTGCTTGAAATACTGTCTGTTGGGAAACCCCTGCTGGGTTTGGACAAAAAAAACAAACATCCTCTGTGTGTGTGTTGGCGTGTGTGTGTGTGTTGTTGCTGAAACCACAATCCCATTCATGTGCTATAAAAACACAACAGAGTCTCAACAGATGTCAGATGATCCGCTCCCGGGGTGCGGCTGACCTCCGCCCGCGCGCCGCGGGGTTCCCCTGATAAGTGCGAAGTAAACTTCCAGATTTACTCGAGAGGACTAAAAGTCTAAAAAAATCAGGAGGGACGCATCCATCGTTTGAGGGCACAAAACGTCTGTAGCTAGCTATAGGAACATTTGAAGTATCTGCAATAAAGGAGCAGTTCAACATTTTGAGAAATATGCTGATCCAGGAAACGGCCCCACCACAAGTAATCAAACATGCCCGAAGACTCATTTGTGTTGGTAATGTACGATGAGATAAGTGTTATTGTGAAGAGGCTGAGTGATTCACATCCATTAGAGGGTGAACTATCATTTCCCCCTTGCTTCCAATCTTTGCACTAAATCTCAAATCTGTTGGACTGGAGAGCACTGAAGATGCATTTACGGCAGTTTCATGCTGTGTTGCTATGACGACCAGCTTCAATCAGGGGGCACTATGTGCGGCGGAGTACAAAATCCAGTCGGAGCATCACACATCTCAAAATGCTGGATTGCTCCTTTAACGAGCAAAACTAAAGCTAAGAGAGACGAGGCAGTGAACCCTCCGGGAATCAATCCGAGCCTCGTCCACACCCTGCTGGAACACGTGACCAGAGGAGTGACGGCACCGCTTGAAAGTCTGGATGTCATCAGAATGGGACCCTGTCGCTCATGGATGACATCACAGGGGCCTTTTAAACCACCACATGCAACTCTGTCTCACACACTGTGGCACAACACTCACACGGTGTACGAAACACACACACACACACACACAAGACTGTGGCAAAGAGGGTACATTTCTGAATATCTATAAAAAAAGAAGAGTGCTTGAACCTCCGCCGGTTCAACACGGTACGTCTCACACACAAACACACCGACTGCATATCTGCTTGTAAAGCTTAAAAATGTTTTAAAATCTCTTAATTTGCAAAAAACTAGAGTTGAGAATAAAGGTAAATATTGTCCTTTTTTTGTTAAGGGAGGAATACTCTGGGGTGGTAGTCGTAGTGCAACACCTCTCGTGTGGAGAGGACGCGGAGCACTTTAGTTTCCTAGAACTCTGCCTGCCCGCGAGATCGGGACGACCTCCTAAATAACTTACAGCATCGGTTGGCTGCGTGACTTAACAGGGATATTTTCCAGGTATCTATTCAACCCCGTCCAGACATTGTAATGCCGTTTCCATCCCTCCAATCCCAACCAGCCCTTGAATTTTCTGTGCTTCCACAAAAAAGAAAAAAAGAGTCTGCGGCTCAGACTGACGAAAGAAAAAAGTAGTCCAGCCTGAGCCTTTCATTTGTTATTCCTAGTGTTTATAGAGGCAGCAGTCCTGCTTAGTGGTCCTTTATTCCCAAGTGGCAGTGACGTCTCAGAAGCTTCCTCAGAAAATGGAACTCTGGATTATTCAGAGTTTCTTCGTAGCGCCGTGGTCTTATCAGGGTGCAAATATATCTGTAGAAAAAAAAACCCTGGAAGCACCACAGATATCTTTGATCTCGGTAGAAATTGAAGTCTCAAAGGCTATTTTTTCCCAGTTGGTGGTTCTAAAAGTTTCCCCGCTCCTCCACTGCAGAGCTGAAAAGATTCGGAGCACCTGTGAAAACACTACGATCGGTCAAGTTAGGCGTCTATGTCCAAGGCGGTGTGTCCTTTCAGTCCCAACGTCCGTCGCCTGGAAACAACTGGGAGTCCCAGAAATCGTCTATGGGCGTGTGTCTGTTGTGTGGGTGGTGTTTCCTGTGGGCGCTGCAGTGTGTGGGTGCGGGGGAAACTGTTTGTCAGTCCAGCTCCAGGTCCATCAGCTTGTTGCGCGAGCGTGGAGTGTGTGTGGCGTTGCGGCAGCAGCACTGAGCGCAAACCAGGCCCAGAACGAGAGAGAAGAGGCCCACACCTGGAGACAAAGGTTAAAGGTTACGCTGTTGCTTTAAGAGAAAAAGGCGACTGTGACTTGAAGCCGAGGAGACAACACAACTGTTACAAAGGGACTTCTAGTTCCTGAGTTTTGTTCCGGGATCAGGACGTCTGGTGCTTTTAAACATTATAAACGTACGACAGACGTCATCACTCCCGATCAGGTTTCATCGTCCCGTCAGGTCAGGCTCTGGTTTCTCTCATCTCCGGTTCCTGTGGCTCCATAATACTGAGACAAACCAGCTGCCTGCCAGCACTACTACATCCAGCACGGACGCCAATAAACTTCCTTTTCTTATCCACGTTACAGCTCTCTGGATGTCTCGAGCAGGACCAGCCTCTGTGCCAACTAAAGCATGTTTTATTGATCGTCATTAGCTATATTAAGCCCGCCCAAATTAGGATTCGTGCCTTATTTAAACCCACTGTGCACCGACAATGCCAGCTGTCATTCAGGTGTCCTAAATAAAAATGATGTGAGCGCGGCGCTGCCAGCGAGCGAACGGAGTTCGTGACATTTTATTCCTGCTGCATTTAGACTTTATTTCCTTCATGCAAACATCTATTGAGGAAGGTTATATTACCTATTGAGGCGGACACACCGTACAAGAGGGGTAACTTTAGGGACTCCCACACTGGAGAAGGAGACAGAAACAGATTTAGTGTTTGACATGATGAGATAACACTCTGACTCCTTCTTCACGCCAGGTCGGTGCGTTGAGGCCGACGTCTTACTCATCCATCCAAACCAGTAAAGAGAAGGGAATCCTCTCCGAAGATGATGATGTCACTACATACTGACACATACACTCTCCTCACCTGCGAATCGGACTGTGAGGAAGACTCGGGATGACGTGAGCTCTCCGGCTTGAGTCCAGGCTCCTGTGGAGGCTGACAGGTACCAGGGGGTGGCGATGCAGTGATACTCCCCGCTGTCACTGGAGACATATTCAAACGGTCACACACACGATAGACAAAAGAAAAGCTCACAAAGGAGGTTGTTCAGCCGCGTCGACACTCACCTGTCCTGAGCGCCGTGGACGTTCAGCAGGTACGTGTGCGTGTCCTCTCGCTCTATAGAAACGTCGCTGGACGAGTTGCGGTAGTCCTTCCTCACGACGCCGAATCGGTCAACGCTGGCTACCTGCGTCATCGTCTCCCCGCCGCGCAGCCGGGTGAAGAACCAACGCACCTCGTACGCCAGGTCGTCTAGAAGGAGACAGACGTCAAAGAACAACTGCACCGTTAGCTTTGTGGTTAGCGGTTTTACACTGCTTCTAGTCTTTGTGCTAAGCTAGGCTAAACACATGGATGACTTACTTCCAACAAACACAGATTACATTAACATTCATCTTGCCTGAGATGAGTAAGAAACACAATCAGTACCATTTTTCAGAGCTACATTTGCTACCATTTTTTTAAGCTAAAATACTTACATACCGCACCTTTAAGTCAAAACGCACGTTTATCTTGATTGTTAACACTACGTGTACCTCAAGTCCACATTCACGATTCTGTACATGATTCATGTCGAAGAGAAAGAGAGAGAGAGCGAGTGTTTCTGGTTTCCCAGTGGAGTTTTATTTTCAGGACCGGTGTCGTCAGAACAAAGCGTGAAAACCTCCAGAACAGCTTCATTATCAATCATTAACACGCAGGCTGCTGTTCCTTCTCCCACGGCTGAAAGGAAGATAAAAAAGACAGATGGACATGCGACACAAAAAAAAAAAAAAACGAGGATAGCGACGACAAAGGAAAGCAAACAGGGACAAAAGAGAATTCGTGATAATAGATGTAATCTTTGGGAAAGGGGGCGAGCGAGCTAATTTTTTTTTTCTAAGAGCAAGAGATAGCAAGAGAGAGAGAGAGAGAGAAGCCAAACCTAGTCATTAGCCTGTCAGGGAGAGAGGGACTATTAGCACTGTACCTCCTACACACACACACACACACACACACACACACACACACACACACAATAAAAACCCCATGGAGTCTTAGTCATCCTCTGTCATTTAGACAAACAGAGGATACAAATGAAAAAATAAAGAACATTTGCGAATGACAATGTACAGAAAAAAAAACAAGACAAATGATGATTAAAAACAATTATGTGGGGATGGGGGGGGGACGGAAGGAGAGAATGGAGCGAATATAATGAAGAGAAAGACCGAGGAGAGGAGTGAACTCACCCAGAGCAGAGTAATGAATCACATCTCAATTTCTCCCTCCCTCCCTCCCCTAATGGTTTTAATATTCAAGTGCTACATCATTAAAATCAGGCGTAAGAGGAGCAGCAGCACCTGCAGTAATAAACGGGCCCCGGCTTTTAGTTTGTCCTCAGTATCGATCGCGATGAGGAAGCTCAGCTTGTACGTCGATATTTATTTACTTCAATGGATGATCCGACTCTGCAGGTAACAACAGTCGTACCCGGAACTTCCTCCTCCTGCAGGGCGAGTCTACGAGACATGATGACCTCATCACTACTGGACGTCGCCGCCGTTCATTCACGACGCCACAGAGTTGCAGCATGACGCCATGCATGCGTCCTAACAGCACTTCCTGATCCCACCAGTCATTTGCATTAAATGAATAACATTAACAGATCACAGCATCTCACATTTTCCCATTAACACATTAAATCAAAGAGAAGTCACGAATGTGATAATGACATTTTTATTTTATAGTTTTCCTGACAGCTAATTAGGATTTCTCCATTTCTGTGGTCAACTGTTAAAGACGGGAAGGAAAGAAGAAGAAGAAATCCTCCTCCGAACGAGGAGTCACTAAATGGGACGATGATGATGATGATGGCGGTGATGAAGACGCGTTAGGACGGCGCGGAGGGGACATTGTTTTTTTTTTTGCACCAAGTTAAGTAGCCGAGCGCTCCATCCAGCCAAAGAGGAGGAAACATGAGGTGACACTAAGGGAGGGGGTGAACGGGTCGACTGACCACACACACACACACATACACACACACACACACACACACCCCTCCAGACTCGCTGACCAGAACGGTCTGATGAGTTTAGTTCTGACAATGAGAGAGGGCTGATGTACGCATTAACATCCCGAGGAAAGCCCGCATGGTCACTCGCAGCAACTCAAAGACGGTTACTACACTACAAGTACTGTGAAGTACTTCAGTACTACAGTCGTCTTCCTTTGCCGCCATGTTTGTGGTTAGAGAATAACCGCTTCAAGCTGGTTTCCAGTCCCAACATCTTGTCCACATGTGAGGATCACCTCATAAGACTGAGAGCGTGCATGGGCGAGGTGAAGGATGTGCTGACTGGGAGGACTCCTACACCCGGCCGGACCCGTCTAAAGTCGTATTCCCACCGGTGCGGGCTGCTATAACAGAGAACAGGGGGGAGGTTGTGTGCGAGATGAAAGACGGACATGAAAAGGAAGATGATCTCCAGCGGTGTGGACTCGGAGTGACCTGATGAGCAGCAAAAGGAACAAGCTAAGAGAAGAATATGTATAAATACATATCAACTGTCTTGCTGACAATCGACGTGTGTTTCTCCGACGTTCTGATAACACCAGGTTAGTCTGACATTACCGTTAATGATCAAAGAGGCACTTTGCATAATTCCACAGGACTGGCGCCTGAACTCAGGTTTGCTCGATTCGACACCAACATCACGGGAATGTAGCTATAATTAGAAAGTTACAGTTAGCCCCCCCCCGTCCTTTACTTTCTTTGTTCTTGACAGCGGAGAGGACAGAGAATGACACACGGGAAGGAGGGAGGGAAGAGGATTTGAAATACTTAAGAAGACGGAGGAGATTATGTTGTTTGTCGCGGGGCCGTAAATCAACGGCGATGTGAACGCATCTCGAGCTGCGTCTTCGGAGTGTCACCAGAGACCCCCCACCTCCTCCTCCTCCTCCTCGTGGGAGGTGAAATCGGACCATCTGATCCTTCACCAGCAGGACCGAATCGTCATGCCGACAGCTGTTCGTCTGCTGACCCCCTCTATTTGGACCTCTGTGACCCCCAACATGAACTCACTCACTCTGAACTTGATCAGCTTTAGATGTCGTCTCACTCAGTGTGTTAAATGTTGCAGCAACGTCCCTTCAGGCCACCACATGTGAGTTTACCCCCCAACCCAGGAGGCCTCAGGGGGGAGTGAGGAGAAGCTATACTTGGCTGTTCATTGTTGGTTTGATAGAACATCACCCACAGGCTCCATTAAATTAACACCTCGGTTAAACTGTGGTTGTTCAGCTGGCGGGGACGGATTCATCCATCTGATAAGTCGACGGTCTGTCACAACAATGTAAGCTTCGTTTCAGGTGGTGCGGTGGCGGCTGCAATAAGCGGGCCGGGGGGGCGCTGGGGTGGCAGACGGGGGAACCACGGCGGCAACTCGAACAGAATATCCGTCTCTCGTCTCAGCTAATAAAACTGAAATGGCTGTCTGTGGAAATGAAGACGGTCTGATTGGATTTCTCCAGATTAATCCCTCGAGGAGAGACCGAGACTTTAAAACTGCAAATTCACACACACACACACACACACAAAAAAGCTCGACACTTAACACGAGGGCTCGTAATGAAGATGTTTGTGTGCTCCATAAAGCAGGACAGCGCCGGTGGAGTGGAATACAAAAAAACACCATAAAAACACTATTTAGCCTCGCAGAGACAAAGCTAATGAGGAGCAAAGTTTCCCTCGTTACCGGCTGCGTGCAGAGGAAGACCTCCTGTGAAGGAGGTACAATCCCTGATGCTGATGTTCTCCGAGCCTCCAGCTGGTGGCGTCGGCCGGTCGCGGGGTTTCCCCGGTCGACGTCCACCCGCGCTCGAAGTCGTGTTTTGCACGCTGGACTGTGACCACTGTTAAAAAACAGTGTTACCAAACTGATTCCTCTAAAAGCCGCAGCTCCGCTCCCGGTTGTTTAACTGCAGGACCTAATGGGGTGAAAACGATTGCAGTGTTCTGCTGTTTGGACGATCTGCTCGAAAATTTTTCAATTTGTGTTTTACTGTCGCCACCTCCTCTCCCTCTGCGCTCCCACTCGGTTTTCCACGTTTATAGCCCCTCTTCCATCTCCCTTTATGTGCAGTCGGCTGCCATTTGTTCTGGTTTTTATCTACAATATCAACACCCAGAGTGAGGAGACGTTTGATGTTCCGGGAGTGGAAAGTCTTCCTTCGCTTTCCGCACCTGAAGAGAAGCGGCGGCCTTTTGATTTTGTGTTGCAGTCATCTGGAGGTCGCTGAATATTAGACTACAAATAAATAAATGACGGCTAAATAACACGCATGAAACTTTCATCTGAGTGTTTTTCATGTCTTTGGGAAAGTGGGTGAGAGAAAAGCTTTTGTTTGTTCCCGGCTCTTCATCCCGCTTTGGCGTCGTCACGTCGGCATCAAAGTTAGCGAGAAAATGGGACTGAAACATCAACATGTCACTTCTCAAATACAATAAGAGGCTGAAGTTTGAACTGTCGGCACTGGCGGCTGCAACTGGAACCATTTAAAAACATTGGATTCATCACTTCCTGTCTGGTGGTGGTTTTCCGAACCGAGCTGAGTCGGCGAAAACAGATCGTTAATATAATGAAAAGTGATGTGACAGATTAAAAAATGATAATTCAATATCACATCGATTGGCTCGGATTCAGCGGCCGCGCCGACGCCAAGTTCTTCCATCTGTCCCTGGATCTGACGGTTACGTAACCAACCAGACTGACCGGTTTTTCCTTTTATAGATTACAGCCTCTCCGGTCGTGGGACGACAGATATGTTTGTTCAAGATACATCATCATCACAGTAGAGATACAACGAGCTATAACAGCCGAGGGGACGAATGATCTCATGTCGGTATGTTTTGACCTACTAGGGGAGAGTGTTCTTCCTCCCTGATGGCAGGAAACTCTGCGTGAAGAGGCTGTTGACGGACCGCCAGGACGGCCTTTGTCCCTCCGAGTGGATCGAACTTAACAAACATGGCCAAGCTCATTCAAGTCGGTGCCAGTGGTCCGATGGTAACTCGTTCCCAGCCTGTTTTTGTTGACCAGGTTGAGGCTGCTAACAGACCGAGATGAATGTCTGAGATATCCGAGACTCTCACGCTGCTTCTTCTCTTCAACAACAACACCTGAACCCATCTGCTTCCAACAAACCTTCATATTTCTAATCTGCGTCTGTTTTCCCGTCCCTACTTCATATTCTTAACTCCCGGTCGTCTCTTCATCCCCGTCTCCCCCCGCGGCTCTTCTCATCCTCTCTCTCGCCACTTCACTGTTTTTCTCTCACGTTTCGGGGAAACTTTGCATGCTCTTCTCGAGCCACTCTCCCTCCATTTGCCGGCTCCTCTATTCACTCTCTTCCACTCTTGCTCACTTTAACAATCTGTTTTAGCTCCCTCCACTTTTCCCTCGCTCGCTCCCACTGTCCCCCCCCCGCCGCCCCCCCTCCCGATTCTTCCTCTACCTCGTTCTGTCTCCCCGGCTGGCTAACGGAGCGTGAGATTGGCTAATTAACGGCTGCCTGTCGGCCCTGCATAGACAGCTGGGTAATTTGGTGAGAGTGGAGAGGAGGGAGGGAGGAGAGACGGGAGGAAGAAGGAAATGAGGACTGGAGCAGCCAGAGGAGGTGAGAGGGGAAGTGATATTCATCAGGGTTTAAAGCGCGGTCCACGCCGACAGGTGTACGTCTGAATGGGACGAAAACGAGCCGCGCTGCACAATTAACGTCTATTTTCTTTATTTCCATGGCAACCATTATTGCATACGACGAAGTCTGCTCTCCTATTATCCGCACCACAATGCAATCAGACGATCAAGACTACCTGTAGATATTCTGCAAAGCCGTTTCATCTTTCTAGGGCAGAATCGGAGCGTGCAAACTCCCCTTCACCAAGTTCCCGGAAAGTTCTTGCGTAATCCTGCTACCAGAAATACGTGCAGACAAACCGATGTCGGCAGAAACAGAACTTTAGCTCCTTTTTCTTAACATGGAATTATATCTGAGTCTTCTCCGCTCCTGTAAATGTGACGTCTCCTTTGCAGGCGGAAATAAAAGAGACAGTATGTGTGTGCATGTGTGCGCCGGTGAAACACAAAGCCTTATTTTCTCCCAGGAGGAACGGAGTGTTATGCAGCCGCTTCAACAAAAGAATTTCAGAGCAGGAAAAAAAAAAAGACGACATGTTGAAAAAAGCCAAACTGTCACCGTTTAAGTGGCGTCGCTTCAAAACCGGGAGAAAAATATCTCTAATGGTGATGTCATCCCGACGCCGATGTTTCGACGACAAGGCTCAAGCACACACTTCCATGACTGGAATAACAGCCATTCCAGCGGTGATGAATGTCTGCGTGCAGCGGCACGCTGAGGGGGGACACGTACAGGCGAAACACAACACGGGGTCGAAGAGACGGCGACCCAGACACACGTCTGTTAACGTCTGCTGCATGTTGGGTTTGTTTCGAGGTGACGTGATGGTCTTGTGTTTACTGACGGTGGAGCCGATTGTTCAGAGGTGAATCAACTTCACCAGGTTGGAGAACAGCTTAGTCACTCTCACAGTTCCGGTTTCACGTCGTCTTAGTCGCCCTTGTTCTCGGTCAATAGCCTCGTTAATAAAAAGGCTTAAGTTGCATCACAGACACGATCACGCACTGACTCAGCGCCGAGGGATAATGAGAGATGTTTTGTGTGTGAGTGTTTCACCTTGCCCGTCATAAAAACGAGCTCCAACAGGAGAACAGTTTAGCTCTAAGGAATGTAACTGCACACACACACACTCTCGCTCCACCTTTCCAGCAACTTCCTCCAGTTACCTTATCGTGTTAAAACAACGAGCCATGAAGGTGATGTACGAAACACCGACACAAAATCGTTGGTGTAAGTGCACATGCATGTGTGTGGTCTATGACACGGCGGATGTGACACGGCTTCACCTGCCGTTGATCCCTCCAGGAAGCGAAGGTGCTGCTTTATAACACAACATGCTGTCACACCCAGCAACACAATGTTGGTTTGTGTGTGTGTGTGTGTGTGTGTGTGTGTGTGTGTGTGTGTGTGTGTGGGTGCGGCGAGCTCAGAAAGGGAAGGTCGTCCAAACCGAGCCGATGTCGACGCCACACCTTTGTTGATACATGTCATCGGATAGCAGTTTTAAATTGGCCCCTGTTACTGTCTATTTAACCTGAGTGACATTCACACTCGCCGTCCTCTGGCCGGAGTTCCCCGGCGTCGATGCCAGTAAGTAGCTGTATGAAAGCAACTGGGTGCCAAGTCGCTGTTTGTACTGGAAACACGAGACAGTGAACCGCTAATGGACCTCTGAGGAAACACGATTAGCGTTAGAAATATCTGCCCGAAGACCATAAATTACAAACACTCACTCAAGTGATCGGTGTGCTCAGAGGCTGATATTCCTCGGTGTTTGGAAGCTGTGAGAAAACACCGCCGACAGGCAGCTTCATCTCCATGAACGAGCACGTCGATCTCACACACTTAATATTTGTGTTAATGCGGCGGCGCGTGCATGCCTCCACCCCTGTAAGGACGCAGGTGACATATGTAGGAGCGCAGCAGGAAGCCCGCACGGAGACGGATGTATCGAGGGTTTCTGTATTGGAAACACATGTTGGTTGGTGAAAGGAAGATGCTAGAGCGGACGAGGGGGAGGGAGAGGGTGACAGATGGGTAGACGGAGGCGGCGGACGGTGCATGACGTCATGTGACATGTTTAAGTTAAACAGTATGGAGTCATGAGGAAGGAGAGGGAGGACAGAAGATGGATGTTTAGAGTCGGGGAGGAAGGAACAGAGAGGAGGGGGTCACACCGCAGATGGTTTGCAAAGAAGTGATGGAAGATAGAAAGCAAATAATTCATTTCTTTAACCAGCATCCATTATTTCTGTACGACAGGGAAACGTATGTTTACTGCGCTCGAGTGGTAAATGTACTACGTTGCTTTAAAAAAAAACAACCTTCTGATAATGATGCCGGGATATTTCTGCCGCTGCCTCTCATCTCGTGAATCTGTTTAAAGGCTCGACTTGATGCCGAATTCAAAATCAGGTTTGAAAGTAAATCGTTCAGACGCAGATCGTGATGAGTAACCGGCATCTCGGGCTGCGAACACACACCCACGAGAGGAAGCAGGAAGAATGTAGAGCTCGCTGAGAGTGAGAGTGCGTCTGTGTGTGTGTGTGTGTGTGTGTGTGTGTGTGTATCTCAGCCCATAAAAACAGTTGAAATGCAGAAGTCACATCATTCTTATTAGCGGTGCTGCTGACAGGTTGGCAGGTGAAGAACGCGGCGCAGGTACAAAGCATCCGTGTGCAGGAGAGCTACAGCTGTATTCCTTTGTGTGTGTGTGTGTGTAAAAATAGAAACACAAGCTCAATCAGGAAGTAACTGAGTTACATATTATGAGCATATGTGAGAAAACATGTACCCGTGCACGTCCTCCTATACATGTGAGGACATTTCTGCCTTTTAAAGAGTGTAAGAGAACTGCTTTATGTTTTGGGTCGGGGTTAGCGGTCCTCGCTAAGATAGCTTAATCAACGTGTGTGTGCGCGTGTGTGTGTACCTGTCTTTGGCGAGGATCCCGAGACGCTGAGCGAACACTTCATCTTGGCCGTCTGCCACGGGTAAACGGTGCTGTCGTCCGATTGGATGGCGATGGAGAAGGACGGCCCTGCGGACGACACCGACACATCATCTCAAAAACAAGCTTTACTAAAGGAAAACACACAAACACACACACAAACACACGAGAAGCTCTGCGGAGATCAAAAGCAGTAATTAGATAAACAGATTGTTTTTAAACCTACATATACGATGATTCCCGTCCCGGAGGAGCGACAGAAGACATGAAAGTTCGGATGCTGGTGGAAACAGCTGTAGTGTAATCAGCCTAATGAGTAGTTTAGGAATTAAATCCAAATATTTCTGACCCGCCAACACGTGCACAAGGATAAATCCAGCAGTGATGAATGTTTTCAGCAGCGACCTTCACAACCGAAGGAGGTTAAATCGCCTTATATGGAGGATGCTCTCCGGCTACCGGAGGACGAAGCCGGCGCCCCCCTGAAAGATTTACTCCTAGTAAGAGTTGAAAACAAACAACGCTGGTGGCGAGCGTGTGAGACATTAACTCGCATCGAATGTATGTCGAAGGGAGAGGAAGTTGACAGAGGAGCCGCGCAGACACGCCGAACAGAGAGAGGACGCTTTCATCCAGAATACACGACTCCCGCCGTCAAACAAAGTACTGTATAATACATGCACTCGCATAAACAGCAGAGATAAAACACTTTCTTTGAGTCTTGGCACTCGAGAGCTGCGAGTGGGTGCATCACTCCTTTAGTTTGGAGTCTCAAACCCTCTTATAACTACTGTTACTATGAGGCAGGGCTGCGACGTGTTATTGCATTAATTCATTCTGTTGAAGGACCAATTCATCATCGGTGTATTTAGCTTAAAACATAATTTGCCTTCTATTCCGTTCTTGCCACACGAGGAGTTTTTAAAGTCCTTCAGCAACGTCTCCCTGTGATGTCGCTTCGATTCTCGCCGTCGCCGAGACGGATCGGCTCTGGAAGCGGCTGATAAACACTCTGCTCAGATTCCGGGATAATAATGTCAACAGCGCTGATTCATCACTCCTCCGTTAAAATAACCAAAAGTGCATCATGGCCGCTGAATCACACGGTTTCAGGGGGGTCGGAGATAACTGGAGGGATTTTCTTGTTTTGGTTCGCGGCTGTAATATTTATCCGTCTTTCAGTGAGAGATGGAAACACACAGGGTGTTTTAAACAAGTCTGCAGCTCTAGACGTGAAAACAGAAAGGGGACGCATCCCAAACAGCTTCAGCAGGTGATACAAGGCACATTTAACAACTTAACTAGACATGAACCGCTGATTTTAATCATTAAAATACGGACCTGAAGAAAAGTCTCCAGTGATGTCGGAGCTTTAACGATGAGAAATCGCCTTCAAACATCTTTGGAAAGAGGACACTATGGGGAGGAGGAGGGGGGAACTACTGAAAACATGTTGGCAGAGCGAGGAAGGTGGAACTTGTTCAATGAAAACATGGCCGCGTTTCAGATTGTGTAACTCAATAAGAGACTTTGCGGATTAAGTGTTCGGCGAAACGCTTCACCCGGACGTTATCACGAGCTCCAACACCAACACGCGAGCAGCCAGCCGACACACACTGCAGCACTTAACGGAGGGTCCAGCCAACTCGGAGCGGGCGGTGCACGGTGAGGTGTAGAACAACGCCCTGCCGGTGATGTCGCACCAGAGACCGAATCTTTCATTCAATCTTCAAAAAAACTCTAAGATGCATCCAAATCGTTGCATCCAGTCCCGAGATATATCTCACAACCCCTCCGGTGACGCCCACCTCCTGTTGAACGTGCCGACACGCACGTGTTCTCCCTGCAACTACTCCATATTTATGTTGCCATCCATCTACAAAAAAAAAAAAAAAAATTCCCATAAACGCTGAATTATTTAACGCTAAATGTGGCGGTGAGACTTTTTGCATTTTCGTACGTCTTCCAGAAGATCCCCGCACGGGCTGAAAAATACCACAACACTTCTGAAACATTGAAGATACAGCTGGAACCTGGGGAGACTTGCCAGTGTGCGGACGTGCTTGTAACACACACACACACACACACACACACACACACACACACACACACACACAGTTTCCGTCCCCTAAGGCGAGAACAAGGGGCTCTTGAAACTGCTCAGCTTGTATGCTGTCAACGTGTGTGTGTGTGTGTGTGCGTGGGGGGGTGATGCTCTGCGTGGGGTCAACTAAAAATGTTCAACTTGGATACACACACTTGAACACTTGAAAAGATCACACACACACACACACACACACGCAAGACGAGGAAGAAAGCAGCGGTGAAGATCGCTGCAGCTGGCTGATTGGCCAAAGGGCTTCACTTTGAAGATGTCCCAGTGAGGGAGAGGAGGGGAGGGGAGGAAAAAAGGAGATGGGAGGGGGAGAATGTGAAAGGATGGCGGAGAGAACATGGGAGGAAAAACGGCAATTGAGAGAAAGAAGAAGAAGAAGCGGTGCTCAAGGGCTCCTGCCCTCCCCAGAGAAAGGAGGAAGAGTCTCCCTGCACCCTCTCAGAGCGTCTTTGGAAGCATGTGAAAGACGTGTGGAGGCGGCTGCAGCGCTGCAGCCCGTCTTCTGGAAACCATGTGCAACAAAAGTCATGTGCACAAAGCACATTACTCCAGCGTTGGCCTCTTTTTTTTTTATTTTGATTTTGATTCTACATCAAATGCTGATGTAGAATCATGTAAATGATCCTCTCTATCTCTCTCCTGTGTTCCCTCCCTCGCTCGCCCGTCCTCGTCACTTCCTGCCTCGCCTCTGTTCCTCACTCACCTTCCTCTCTTCTCTTTTCTAAACTTATCCTCGTCCTCCTGTGTCTTCCTCCTCCTCCGCCTCCCCTGACTCTCTCTGCATTGTTAACCCCGTCCTCGTCATCCTCCTTCCAACTCCCCTCTCCACTCGATCCACTTAACTACCTCCTTCTCTTCCTCCGTGTTGTCAACCTCCTCTTCCTCATTTGGTGCCCCGGCGCTGCCGTTCTTCTTCTTCCCGTCTCACCGTCAGATCAAAAGAAAGTTAAGTAGGCCAGTGGCTGTGGTGGGCGTCAAAGGGCTTAAGGTGTGTGTGTAGCTTTATTCCTGCACTTTATTAGGGGCTGTATGTTGGTTATCACTAACACCGTGTGGGCGGAGGAAGTCTAATGTTTCTGGAAGTGGAGTGAACTGCTACCTTCTTCCTATTAATAGACGGCGATGCCAAAGTGATTTCTTCCTCGGTGTTTGTTGAGATTGTGGTGAAACCGAGCGACTGGAGGACTAAAAAACGCCTTTAAATTAATGATGAAGCTCGCTTGTCTTTCTCCCGGCCGCGTCTCCGTCGACATGCATCCAACCCGCTCGTTAAACACGAGTCTGCTGTCGGGGAAATGTCGCTCGAGGAGCAAAGGCTGGGACCCGTGTGCGGTTCTGTTCTTCCTCTCTTATTCATTGAAACAGCTCATCTTCACCTCCACCCTTCCCAGATGATCACTGGTTTCCACTTGGACTCACCGTTCTCCTGGAAGTCGATCCGGACCTTGTTGGACTCGGCGCTGGTGGCTCTGGTCCACGTGTGTCCCGGCTGCTGTTTCGTCCACGCGGTGATGTCGCACCAGTAGAATCCTCGATCGGACAGCTGGACGCCGGCCAGACGGAACCGGAACTCAGCCGGGCCGGACTTTGTCAGAACCAGGCTGTCCCTGGGTGGAAAGCAGATATTTGTGTGTTAACGAGGTGATGACAGTTCATATCTGTGTGTGTGATCAGGTTCGTACCTCCGGTTGGGGTCCGTAGCTCCTCCGTGCTGCAGGACGTTGTCCGGGCTGAGGGTCATGATGGTCCTCACGTTGCTCTCCAGGCTGTCCTGTGATTGGATGAGCACAGAGTAGCCCACCTCCCCGAGGTTCTGGAGCGCGACAGTGCAGCCCATCTCGAAGGTGGCCCCGCCCACCGAGGCTTCGCGGATGCGTTTGGCCAGGACGTTGAGAGACGGACCTGAAAACACCGCCAGCGAAGCGATTAATCGACCGATATCAGGAGGATAAGCCCCCCCGAGGGGAGAAATCCCAACAAGGAAGAGATAAGCAATTACACCATGAACTAATTTTAATTCGAAGCAGATGCGCACACACACGCACAGACACGCACGCACGCACACAGCAGGGCAGTTACATCATGGTTCAATTAGCTTAAGTGGGGGCAGCGAGTTCAGCGTGTGCGAGTGCGATCGAGAGGAAGTGTCTGTGAGCTGAGACACAATAGGTCTGTTATGTTCAGGGGGTTTTTCTCTGAAGTCTGGAGACGATATTCAGACATTAGAGCTCATTCATGACCCTCAACAGCAGCGTCGCAGTGACGAGACGGCCGTTTATCAGGGTTCTTCCTCAGCACGATGTTTAAACATGTTTTCCATCTGGTCAGAA
>CAAKHC010018710.1:0-11662 GCA_901007825.1 Macroramphosus scolopax
CTTCCAGGACCAGTAGGACCACCTGGAGACAATGGATATGATGGCCACCTAGGTACAGAGAGCCTTGAGTCATTTCTTGGTTTGTCTCTCTTCTTCTCTGTATCCATTCCTTTTTTTTTTTCCAATACTCTGTTTTGTATAAGTGCATTGTGGGTGTCACTTTCTACGCTCTGCACTTGAGAACAGGTGAAAAAGGTGTCCAAGGACCTGCAGGTCCTCCTGGAGCCCCGGGGATCCCAGGAAAACCAGCAGAAAAAGGTATTAGTTATGAGTTTGCAAACATCTTAGATGATACAGTATGTTTTCATTGTAGGTCTGGGTAAATGCATGCAATAAATATCATCCTATATTTACCTCTCTACATACTGTAGGTGACCCAGGCCCCAGTGGACCGAGAGGTGAACGTGGCTTCAGCGGTTTGAAAGGGGACCAGGGAGAAAAAGGAGTGCCGGGCCTGAATGGGACTAAGGGCAGCACTGGGCAACAGGGACCTATGGGTCCCCCAGGGGTTCCTGGAACAAAGGGTCAGAAAGGTGAACAGGGTGAGTGTTCACCGGGCGATACAGGAGAGAGAGGAGATATAGGTGATCGTGGGCCCCCTGGAATGAGAGGTGAAATTGGTCCCCAAGGAGTGAATGGAACTGATGGTGCAAAGGGAGCGCGAGGGGAACAAGGGCCTCTCGGAGGGAAAGGGGAAACTGGGGCCAGAGGACCTCCAGGAGCCAGGGGTGTGGCAGGGCTGAGGGGCGAAAGGGGACCAAAAGGTGGAAGAGGGCCTCGAGGTCCCAAAGGCCCTCCAGGTGAGAGTGCGGAGCAGGTTCGCTCTGCCTTCAGTGTGGGTTTGTTCCCCAGCAGATCCTTCCCTCCACCCGGCCTGCCTGTGAAGTTCGACAAAGTATTTTACAACGGGGAGGGGCACTGGGACCCGGTTCTCAACAAGTTCAACGTCACCTACCCGGGGGTCTACTTATTCAGCTACCACATCACTGTGCGCAACCGGCCTCTGCGTGCTGCCCTGGTGGTCAACGGGGTAAAGAAACTGCGGACACGGGATTCACTGTACGGCCAGGACATTGATCAGGCTTCCAACCTCGCACTGATGCAGCTCAATGAAGGCGACCAAGTCTGGCTGGAGACACTGAGAGACTGGAATGGTATGTTCTCCAGCAGTGAGGATGACAGCACGTTCTCTGGCTTCCTGCTCTATCCAGACCCAAAGAGCAAATCTCCTACGATGGGAAACCTGTGACGGCAGCCGCTGACCGCCAACGAGCTTTGACTTTTCCTTCTTGTAGTCTGCATAACCTTCTGCCTGTTGCACTGCTCTGCCACATTACTGTGATTCAGCAAAATACTGCTGCTTAATTATCTTCTGGCCGCCGTCAGGCTAATCAACAAAATACTTTTCTTGCCTAGCTCTGCCTGGAGATGGATGAGGCATTATCACATTGCTGTTTGAAGCTCTCCAGTTCTTTATGCATTAAAAATGAACATGCTTGAAATGGATGACCCTTGAGTTTTATTCATTTAGAAACAAAACAGACACTAATTCATGAGCCATTAGTCCTTGCAATGAGGACAGATAAGCTCTGTGTCAGTGAAGCCAGTACAAATTTGACAACAATTTAAGCGAACCATCAACAATTGCATCAGGCTCCCACTAGAGGGCGTAGGATGCTCAGGTTTAGTTTACAAAGCACTCGTGCAGATATCAGTGCTGAGAAAGTATCTAAGTTGTTGGATGACAAGTGGGTGTTTTCAACAACAATATGCTGATATAAATACCAGTTTTACTATATAACATTTGACTATATAATGAATTTCTTTGCATGTCAACACTGTTTTTTGTTGGTTTTAGGAGCATTTCTTATCAAAATTCTACTCACTACTAAGATGTAGGTAAAACTTGTAGAGTTGTTATTGTTTTTCTGTTGTTGTTCTTAGATATTGAGTAGACGTTAAGAAGACGTTATGTGTACTTGTGGAATCGGCAGAGTAGTAACCTTGGTAGTAGAGGTGGCTATTGGGGATCCAGATAAACTGAGGAAATAAATATATGAAAGGTATAGCAGCATGGAAGGAGTTGTAAGAACTCCTGCGTCTTTTCCTAATTATGAAAGGTAGAAGGTCAGTGAAGGTTACTCAAAGCCTCAAGGACACAGCACACAGGTGTGCATTTAAAAAAGGTTTCACCCAGAAGCTGATTTTAGTGAAAAAAAAAAAGAATGCTTCGTTGACATTACACCCATAACAACAGATTAGCTGCCGGAGCGCAGAGCAGGTTGGATAACCTTCGGCAGCGGAGGGAGGAATGCACCATAAATTACACCCTGCTGTACCCACACTGTACCATGAAAAATGACTTTCACAAGACACTATATCTCATTAGGCTCTAAACAGTCAAGACCTTTTAGCAGATTGATTCTGCCTACACGTAGCAATAATCTATCTCAAAGACAAATGACATTTAATACTTCCACTGAGCCGTCCTACTCAGGGCTTCCACAGGCAGATTGTATTAACCTTTAAAAGCATTAATCATGAAGATACATTTAGTCACAGGTTTCCACGTGTGATAATAAATACTCAGTACCTTGAATAGAAATGTTTAATCACGTATAATCTATATCCTATATGAAATAAAGGAAGACTGCTGCTAATGTATGTATTGTCATAATATTTTTGGGAAAGAAAATCAATTGTGCTTTTGTGCATATGGAACCATTGTGAGTCATAGTCACTATATCTAGATTATTTTGGCAGAGGAAGCCCTTGACTATCTAATCATCATGTATTAGTCTACATCAAAGGTTCCAAACGTATAATTACAATTTTTCTGTCATAATTTACACCTTACATATATCATAGAATTGTGTGTGTGCATGTTTCTTTAATTATTTATAAAAAGCTTTGCTGCTTTTTCGAATCTGCTCATCAGAACATAAAAACATTGCAACGTAATAAACACAATATTACTAATCATGCCGTGATTAATAGCAAAACCTTCTGCCATGAAAGAAATACACAATGTTTGTTCATTTGTGTTCTAAGATGAATTAAAAAGAGTATTTTTCTTCAAAATCCAGCTTATACTGTATATACAGACAAAGTCAAAAAGCACAGGGACAAGTAACGATCGTGATTACTCCTGCGTGAAGTTACAGGTGAGCTGTTGCCTAAAGTGTGATCACCTACAACTGATACATTATTTTCACAGTCTTGGACATCGCTGTCGGCTATGTGTGTAATATATTTCAGGTATTTCCTATAGTTAACAAAGATGTTCACAATGTGATTGGTTCTTTAATGATTAATTACATTATTATTATGATTATTATAATTATTGATTTCCTTTTCCCAGCCGAGTTTTGAGCTAAATTAAAGCTAATAGCCAAGATGAACTGAAGATTTTGAATCAATTAGAATATTGCCGTTAACGTTAACTTACCTGAGGTCATATGTATGATTTTAATTCATAAACAATGTTGTTCCAGAAACATTACGTGATAACCTGCTAAAGAGGAAAGCCCAGAATAACATCTCCATCAATTTGCAGAAAGTAATGAATTTTTCTTAAAACTCCACAATATTTATATTGTTGTTAATGGTGTGTGTGTGTGTGTCTGTGTGTGCGTGTGTGTGTGTATGTTAAAATGTTATTCTGCTTGTTTGTTTAAAGGCCTATCTGTGGATGTGTGTGTGTATGTGTGTGCATTTATGTATTTTCTACTACTCGGTGTGAAAATATAAATACCTACCCTGGCAGTGTGTGCAGTGTAATCTGTTCCCAGCAGGCTGGATTCCCACTGAGAGAACGACAGTATATTGTTCCTGCAGCACCGCAGATAACAACTCATTAGCATACTGAATCATTTGGCTGCAAGAGCCACTCTGCCACCCATCTGCACTGAGCTGATAAACACACACACGCGCCAGCTCACACACACGGATCCATGCAGAGCACACGCACATGCACACTTCCTGTATCCCTCTCTTTTTTTTGTGAGTCTGTGTCTTTTTGGAGAGTCGGGAACACTGAAGCAGGTAAATGTTTGGCAGGCATTAACCCAGAGAGCCCCTCAGTGGAGTCCCGGCACAGCCGCAGCAGAGCACGGGAGAGGTCTCCAAACACCTGGTTGTCTCTGATGCTCTCTGGAAGCAATTAGAGTTTTGAGAAATGTCTCACTGCTGCTGCTGTTGCTGCTGTTGGAACAGCACTAGTGGCAAAGTCGACTGGGCAAAGTTGTGGGATAAAGCAAGGAAGGACTTTTAAAACTCCCGTTTCTGTGGCAATGCTGCAACTGCAGTACTAATTTGTTTATTACAGTCAGGCCCTCACCTTAATGACTTTGCAATTGCATGAGTAAATATCTAACAGGCGGTGGGAGCCTCATTCAAAATGGCTATTTCACAACGTCTGCAGACACAACAGCGCGCAAACGACTGCAGCGGAGGCTGTCAAAACCACTTTCACAATGGCAGGATATCCTGCAGGTCACCGAGCCATGTTAACCTCTACAGGAAGTTGTCACTTGCAGGGAGGAAGTGAGGATTCCAGCGTCCATTGAGGGAGTTTCATGAGGAGGTTGTGGTTTTTACCCCTCACCACTGCTGTATAGACCTATAACATAAGGCAGTCTAAGACGTAACTTAACTTAATACTGTTCTGGAACCACTAAGTCTGTAACAGCCAGAGTCGTTGTAGGTGTTAATTCTAATCAGTAAGAAAAACAGAAGTGGGACCAAGTCATTGTTTTGCAAGTAAACTTCAAGTCTTTACACTCAAGTCCCAATTCAAGACTGGCATGTCACAAGTCCGAAGCTTTTCAGTCCTTAAGTCGTAACGCATTCTTTACAAATTTAATCCAATTTCAAAATTATTTTAGCCAACAACAATATCTGGCAGTACATTGAATTATTCCATGCCAAAAATCATATATTCTTTATGAAACTGTGTTTTCATATACTTCGATTGGCAGCTGAAAGTCTGATCATAAGTGAAACTGTAAGTTTATTAAAAAATACATTTTTACAGCACCATTTTTTTTTAAATATTTTGGGCTTTAAGAGAGGATCAAGTTATTTAAGGCAAGGCCAGAGTCCAAGTGATGTCCCGAGATGTTGGCGTTTAAGTCAAAGTGGAGTTGCAAGTCTTTCATGATTTCGTCAAGTCTGAACTAATCTGATTTGAGACTTCTGTCCACATCTCTGAAGAAAAGTTCCTGCATATAGACGGGAGTTATTCACTGGGAAAAAAACAATGGGATCAGGGCAATTGGTAATCTGAAAGAGTGTTTATTGTACCTGTGGTTTTGAAAATGGGCTTCATCAGGTGAATCTCACTCATTGTAGCTTTCAAACAATAAACCGCATGGGTTCCCTCACATTATGTCCATAGCATGTTAATCTGACTAATTCTATCAGATCAACTAAACACTCCGCCTGCACTGTCAGCTTCCATGGATTATTCAATTATATCATGCAATTCTGATAACTGTGTAAAAGGAATAAAATCACCCTTAAAGTGACATGAAATGATTTAATGTTCAGTTTCTTGTCTGATAAAAAAAAAACGTTATTGATTCAGTGGATTGAAAGTGCTTAGACATACGTGGGTGAGATCCGAAACAAGGCTTTTCAACTGTCTTTTATTCAGGGGTTTTGTATAAAATTCATCGCTTTAACATTGGATATATTTATAGATACAGTTATCATACAACAAATATGTCATTACCAAACGTACAATGTCCCTTAACTGCAATTCATAAAATACCATAGTTACCAAAGGTACCAATATAGGCTACTAAGTCCTGCTGAAAAGGCAGAATAAACAACAATAGTAAGCAATACTTAACTGTCTTTGTCAGAAAAACTGCTGGTGTTATGATATTCACACTGTGCGTGTTGTGTGCACATGCCTCTATGAATGTGTCTGTAAGTGGCAAATGTGGCAATGAAGGGATTTATTTGTGTACCTTACTAAACTACAACTGCATTACAGTCCAAAAACAAAACAAAACAAAAAAACACTGAAACACACATTCATATCAAATGAGTCAATTTCATGATTTCCTCGACCCATATTTTGTACACTTTAAAGATCGCTGCATGTTCTTGTACCTCCACAGCAATTTCAAATAGATAAATTTATCCCCAGGCAGTTAAATTGTTGCCGTCTGTTGCTGTGTTTGGTGTCGTTTTTTCGTCCTCACCAAAGTGTAACAGAAATAAATGGTACCACGTTCGATGTACTACGTTCAGGTGTTCGCCATACGGTTATGAGTTGCTCCCGTCTCCTCTCCCCTTCCTTCTCCTTCCCTGTCATCCAAAAGACCATTTTTGCAGGTAAACCCATGAACAAACACTACAGTACACCTCAAACCACACGACTTCAACTTGTGTAACGGTTATTATATTGTTCAGTGAAAATATAATGCTATTTACAACACGCGACCGCCTGCACGGGTACAATAAGAGTCCAGTCTGATTATTTACGGCCTCCGACTGAGGCAAACCTTTTGTGTCATTATTATAACACGTTAAATTTGATGGGCATAGATCTCAGAGCCTTGCAAGGTCGCATATGGGATCTATTGGCTGTACCTCATTGTAGCCAAAAGTATCATCACTGAAGCGTCACGTTACACAAATCTGTGCGGGTTGATTGTTTCTTTTGTTTGGTTTTGTTTTGCCTTGATTGCCTTTTTTTTGCTGTTTCTTTCCTTCTTTTTGTATCCAGTACTTTGTCTCAGGAGTGCAACTTGAGATTGTAAAAACACTTAAACTGCACCCCAGCAACCATTTGATGTTATTTTCGAATATGTTTTGAGGGCCCCGGTCAGTTATGGGCCCAATGGGTTGTCCTAGGTTTTTCTTCCCATTGGGACACCTCTGTTTTATAATCCGCAGGTCAGTCAAAGACAAGAGACATGCAGAATGTACAAGTCTTTTGTTGGATCAAATTCAACCGCCCACCAATCGAAGCAAACTATTCATCAGTCTCAAGTGGTGTGGAGACAGGGACGAGATCTCACTACCTCGGGCTTGATTCTCCTTCCTATACCAGTGGCTAAAAGCTAACAGGGTCCTCCTGAGCATATCCTTTTTTTTCAGTCCCTCTCACTGTTTTCTTTCAGTCTCAGGTGTTGTGTCTGTGGTCTAATAGCGTCTGCATCATCGGCGATTGGAGCCATCCAATGGGCGTCCATTGCGCCTCAAATCCCTAGCAGCTACATGCAGCGGAGGCCCTCGTGGAACCGGTAGAGTCCTTGGAGTTGGAGGTGAGTCCTGGTCCTCCATAAAGCTCTCAGGACTGCCCTCAGCATCGCCGTCAGGCAAGCTTCCACAGCTAGAGCCAGGTGACATTGTCTCCAGAAGATCGTCCCTGGCCAAGCCTACCACTGTGTCCTGATGCGGTCCACCCTGAGGGCCACCCTCGTGGGACCCAACCAGCAGCCCAGTTTCCCCATCAGTTGTGCTGCCAACATTCCTTCCTCCATCCTGGTCCTCCAGGAGGTTGGATAGGAAGCTGATGTACTTCATAGCGAGCCGCAGGATCTCATTCTTGCTCAGTTTCT
Source organism: Macroramphosus scolopax (assembly GCA_901007825.1). Lineage (NCBI taxonomy): Eukaryota > Metazoa > Chordata > Actinopteri > Syngnathiformes > Centriscidae > Macroramphosus > Macroramphosus scolopax. The sequence continues at coordinate 7,578 of CAAKHC010018710.1, forward strand.
TGTCCGGAGGGTGAGTCGGTATGAGTTTGCGAAGCTCTGCAAACGCCCCGTTTACATTCTGCTGCCGCCAACGTTCACGACTGTTGGTGAAGATACGACGAACAATCTTCGGCTGGCCAGCTGCAGGGGAAGCGGGGAAAGAGAAGAAACATCCATGTGAGGAGAAGAGACATCAATAGAAGACAGCTACACAAATATAATAAAGCTGGAAAGAATGCAGTAGGTGAAAGAAATACGTGGACATAAATAAGGAGTGGAATAAAATAGGTACTAAAAAGCGAAAAGAAAAAAAGACATGAATAATGGATGAGCGAAACCGCTTCCTACATATCTCAAAGGTTTTAGTTGATCAATTAAGTAACAAATTCTCATCTATACAAGTAATTTTAGATGATGATGATGATGATGATGATGATGATGATGATGATGATGATGATGATGATGATGATGATGATAGACAGTATATATGCTGTACCAGACAAAACAAGAGAAAGGGTTGGTCTGGTGTGCTGAACCTCAGGTAAGGGTCGTAAGGGGGTTTGTTTGCTTCCAATATGATTGATTTATTTAGGTAAGAAATGTAAAATGCCCCACCACATGTAGTCACATCCTCCCACCCCCATCAATGGTGTCTTCCAGGCTTTTGTCGTCCTTGGAACACACCCAGTCTATCTTAATCCCTCAGCCCACTCTGCAGTAAAACCTTGGCATGGAGATGGAGGCAGCAGCATCCCCATCCTCCACCCCGGTATATGGCAGTGAGTGGGCAGTGGTGGAAAGGATGTTTCAAACGAACCCCCAGATCCACCTGAAAGCAGCTTACTTTAAAGGCACGCTGGTACATTTGACTTTCAGATTAGCAGCGTCCTTTTATGCCATAAATTGTGGGTTTAACATTTTTTTGCAAGGCATCATCTGCAACAAACAGATTTTGTACATTATAGATCCATGTCAGGGGATGAAGGACAATGGAGATGAGGAGGGAAACGTTAAGGAGGCTAATTATCAGAGGGAGGACACAGCAGAAGTGCGCCTTACCATACTTATAAAGATCTAAAATGCGCCTACCCTCGTCGAGTTCAACCTCATAAGGCGCCGGGCGACGCTTTACCCTGTTGCTGGGGTACATGCTGTACTGCTCAGACTCCCCTCCGAGACTAGAGCAACAGAAAGCAGACAAAAGGTAAAAAGACAAAAGTAAGGATATATCAAATCAGCACATTAAATCAATTCATTCAGTCCATTTAATCATTTGCACCCATCCACACCCACTCGTTGCACAAGGAAAACATACCAACACTCACACACTTGAGATTATTTGTTCTGTCCCACATGCACATGCTACAGAATGATGACATGAAAACATCTTTGCTCTACAATTATCTTTTCACGAAATGCAGAACTATTTCTGCAGGACCACAATAAGGCAATAAGCCATTAAAGTTTCTAAGCCCAAAATGTTAAAATGAAACCTTCATTCATGGAGCTATTTTCACTGTCTCCTTCTTTACCTGTTGATGGCGGCAAGAGGCTGCGCCAGGTTGTAGAGCATCGCCCGGGCCGGGACAGGAAACGCGTTTGGGCTCAGTTGGACCATTCGAGCGTCGTCTCGGTGTGTCGAAGGTAGCGGCAGCGGTGGAGGTCTGCGAAGTTCTGTGATCGGCACCAAATGGCTTTCAGTCCTGTGCTCCACCGCTTTTATAGCGTCTCTCCTGAAGAGCTCGATCACCGGCACTTCCCTTTTCAGGTCAAGGGCGTTGTGAGAGGCAGTTTCCTTGGCAACGCGGTTGATGATGATGCTGGTGCTAGTCCCGTTGCTCGAGTTCTGCAGAGGAACGTCATCCGTCTCTTCATCCCCCTTGAAGCGCCCTCCCCTCCCCTCCTCCCCCTCCCCTCTTCTCGGCTCCTCGTCCTCCTTGCATCCGTTCTGTCTGGAGATGATGGAGTCCTCCCGCTTTCCAGGACCGGACTCTGCGTCTGGACTTCTAGGACAAATCTCGGGCTGCCGTTTTTCCATCATATTTATTTCGTCACCAGCCGCTCGAGTCCGCTACCTCCTAAATAAGATTTACCTCGATTAACTCAAAATATCATTTGTGACATGATAGAAGCAGAAGAAAACACGAATTTATTCGCTTAGGAAAATCCTCCTTTATTGGTGTAATATAATTAATCGTATGCATATTTAATTAAGCCTTACTCCTGGTTATTTGTATCGACAGCAGATTGTTTTGCATTTCTTATAATAGCTTCAAATAGCATTGAACGGATGATTAACAGTCTTTAGGTGGGTTTTTAGTCATTTTAATATTTCAGGAAAAGCTGTTTTTTAGAAGGAAAAAAAAGATTCAAAACAAAAGTCTTAGATTTGAGCTGCTATATAATGCATTGGCTAATATATGCATAGGAATGTCCATAAAATACGAATTTGTATTGTAATTTTAGTAATATTTTAAAGCGTAACAAATAATTCAGCCATGTATTTACCAGGTGGTTCATGCATGTCCGTTTGCTCCTGACTGTGGATGATTTTATGTAACGCTGGGCCTTCAGCACATTTGATGCAGTCTAGCTGACATCTTTATGCATATTAATCTGCGTTTGAGCTGTTATTTTTTTGAAGGTTTTGAACTCCTGCTGTTTATTTAGAGGTCAAATCCGTCATCATGCTATGGAAAGAGAGGAGATGCCCAAACCACGGAGAAGAGCCGGCGTCGCCTTTTCTTCGTCGCAATAATATCCCTCCTTTTCTCTGCCGTCAGCAGAAGAAGCACCGAGAGGCTTCACGTTAACTCGGATCTGATCATCGTGACAGATGTTACAATCGGTTCGTCAATATTTTTAAGCCTTTTTTTTTCTTCTTTTACCTGGTCGTATAGGCCTTAGTGATATTTATGTTGAAGCCGAGCATCAAAGGCTTGTCATATAGTGGTCGGTATTTGGGTGGTAAATAACCTCAGGATGTTATTCGACATCAGAATCCGACCGCATATGAAATAATAATAAAAAAACAAAACACGCTCTTTTATTTGTGTGAATTCTCCAACAGGCCTCGCCTCAGTTCTTAGCAGCCGTCGGATCATCGGGACAGAAGAAAACACTGGTCCGATATTTCACACGTACCACTGGCAAACACGTAGACGATAGCGGCCCCAATTACAGACGTTTGTATCAACGAATGTGTCGGGTCGGAATGAGGAGATGTAATTTTTTAGCACTTACCGTTCGAGCCGTGTTGTTGGTGTCACTTGTGTAAGTGGAGCCATTTTGTGAGTGGGTCATCCATGTCTGAGCTTTTTCTTTTTTTTTTTCTTTTTTTTTCCCTCTCTCTTCCAGTTGTGGAGCTTGGTGTGTGTGTGTGTGTGTGTGTGTGTGTGTGTGTGTGTGTGTGTGTGTGTGTGTGTGTGTGTCACTTCAGGCTATAAAAGCTTGATAATACACCATGCACTCATTTGCTATAAGCCTGTTAACAGCATGCACAGAAAAATGCCACTGGATTCATCTCGGCCTCTCTCTTCATCTCTCTCACTATCTCTTTGTCTCTCGTTCACTTTTCTCTCTCTCTTCTTGTCTTCATCTCCTCTTCCTGTTTGCGTTGTTATCAGTGACTCTCTGGTCTGTCTTTGTCTCTCTCTGTACGTCTCTTTCTCCCTAAATCATGTGCTTGTTTTGGAGCTGCTTTCTTTTCTGTCACTCTCCATATCCATCTTGTGCAGTCATGTTGGAGACTTAAAGGAATAGTTCAACAGCTTGGGGATCCACTTTATTTCTCAGGATGAGACGGAGAATCATTCGAATTCAACGTCTGTGTGTTAAATAGAAAGTTACAAAGTGTTTCGGGCCTCCGTGCCCGAGGAAGTTAGAATACCGTTGATACTATCTGTAATTAATTGATCCACTTTCAGCTAATTATAATAACTTAAATCACTGTAAAGACCTGCCATCATTTATAATAATGACATCTACCATCATGGTAATTATTCAATCAGAAGGCCAGTTAAAAAGAGGATGAGAGAAATTGGTATCTTTTCATTACCAGAAAAAATATCTCATGGACTCTTTGATTAGCGACTGATACGAGGGGG
>CAAKHC010018711.1:6845-24714 GCA_901007825.1 Macroramphosus scolopax
CCCCCCCCCCCCCCTCTCTCTCTCTCTCTCTCTCTCTCTCTCTCTCTCTCTCTCTCTCTGTAGTTTGGGAATGAGGCTCAACAGTTGGAGTGGGCTAAGCGGGAGAGTGAACGAGCCGAGCGTGAACGGCTGAAGAGGCTCCGACAGCAGGAGCAGGAGGACCTGGAGCTGGCCATCGCCCTCAGCAAGGCAGAGATGTCCAACGCATGACCTGACCTCCATCACCCAACCACCCCCCCATCATTCAAACACACAGTGGGAAGTCAGGCTAATATGCTGACAACAGGCCTGACATCTAAATATTCAAACACAAAGCACATAACTGGACTAATTTCCCAGTGTTAAACTCTGTAACACACACATACACACACATACACACACACACACATGCACAGGAGCCCGATTCATCCATTCACACTAACTGAATGGAGCAGAAAGAAATAAAACTACTCCCTGGAACGTGTGACAGAAGACCCTGCATTTACAAACCAGACAAGCATGTGGGCCAAGACCTCATCACTGCAGAACTCTGCTGTCGACATGAACAGACAGACAGGTGAAGGATGGAGAGAGAGAGCAGGAGGAGGCTGGGACGGGCTTGATAAACGGATGCACTGTGTATATGCACTATAGTTGCTGGACAGTGATGCAAAGTAATGATCTATTCACTGGACTCGCCGTCGCTGACAGAACCCCTCGACCGTTTGTTTTCAGCCTGTTGTTTTTCCTTCGCCAGCTTCTGTCACACTGTGAGGAGAAAGCCTGTTCCACAACATTCTTTCCATTGTAACAAGCAGCAGTGAAGAAGAAGAGCACTGCAAATCAAACCACTGAGGTATTTCTTAAAAGGGATTTTTCTTTTGACGTTACAAAGGAGGACATGGTCGTATCATTGAGTTGTTCATGGTGAAGGCTGCGTCACTTAGTATTGAACGCTGAGTGGTTTTGCTGGTAAGTAGATGCTCCAGAATGAGGTGTTACTAAAGTATTTCTGTACGCCGCAAAGCAGGCAAAGCTGCAAAGCTGCAAACTCTTCCACCCTCAGGGGGCTACTTAATCGTACAATTCCTACTCATTTAATTAATCACGATTTGGTCTGGGGGCATGGTGCGTCCACGGGAGGGGTCGATGCATTTAATGCTGCATTTTCCTAAACACATTTTGACCTAATGGAGTTATCACAAACTAATTACTAACTAGGACACACATGATGCATAGAGAGGGGGAGAGATAGCCTGAGAAACCCTCCTCCTCTGGCTCTTAGCTCCTCCTGGGTGGAAACAGATGTCTAGTGTAATGTGTTAACAGTTCCCTGTCACATTATAGGAGGAGAGAAAACCGACCTGCTCCTCACCTGCATTAAAAAAAAGACACAGATCTATTTTCTTTGTCCTTGGGTGTGAGAGCGTACTGCGGGTGTGCTGTGACCACCTGCAGGACGCTCTCTCGCTCTGCCCCGTGTACATAGATCAGTGGAGCTTTCAATGCCTCTTCTGGACGGCTGTACTTTGGTCCTGATGCTGTGATGTCTCGCCACATCCAAGAAATGAAAGTCAAGATGAGGGAATTCATTTTTCTTCCTTTTAGAGAGAAAGAGTTTTAACAGTTTTAATTTCCTGAACTGGATATTGTTTTTATTTTTGACATATTTCTAATGTTAAAAGTACATTGTGTGCTATAACCTGTAGTTCTGTTCAAGTCACTCCGGTGCTCTACAGACCAGCGAGCACAAGGTTTGGAAGTGGCCGACATCAGACGCCAGTAAGGCTGGAAACTGGAAACATATGAAAGAAGTTCTGTTTCTAATGTGTCATAGTTTATTCCAAGATGGACGTAACCACTCATCTCATTGTCGTATGAGTTGTCCCTTTACTTGAAGTAGTGACTGATGTTTGAATGAAGCCGATTGAAGTCGACCCCGGAGGATTTTGGATTTGCATCTGGAGTTTAAAGCAGAACAGATTCTGCTGAATTTATTTTCTGAAGACTTTGTGTTTAACTCGGATCCCCTCTGTCGTTGCTTCACATGTCACGTTGTGTTTTCTATATGGGAGCCTGTATTGTGTGTGTGACCAATCATGTGCTTCAGTCAGTGTTTTGCCATGTGCACACCCTGCGGCCACGCCCTCACTGTGACTTTAAGGGATACAATGACATGTCGAGTGTCTCAGTTACATCAAAGCTCTGTGACCGTTCATCTTCATTGTTGAGACTAAACTGCATAGACTTTGGTCTCCGGACTTTCATATGATGTATCACAGAGCTGGACGGCCTTCTGATAAAACCCAAACATTCTGCTAATCAGCTGATTTGATTAGATCATTGAAAATACAATAACAAATTTGAAGACTGCCTAAAGGTTCGTCATCTGCACGAACAAAAGACGTTTGAATCCTGCCTGCTATTATTCCAGGCAGACGGCTTTGAACTGATCGGTATGACAGGATGACCTCATGTTCAGTTACATTTACTTCTCCGACCATCACATTGAACTCGATGACGGTTCTGAGGAGGTAGACAGCCTGACTGAACTGAACCCACATGGAACTCCCTTGTTCGGGATAAAAATGCAAACTAAACTCCTTGTAATGTGAATTCACTCACATTGAAGAGTAAAGCTTGAGTTTGAGTTGATAAGCAGCTGCTGATTCTGCCAGATAGAAATGTGAAGTTCATCTCCCTGCCATGTTTTTGTTTACATATCATGAATACTGACTTTTGCTGTAGCTGTTACAAACTGTTGATGTGTGAGAGGAGTGTCGCTGGTACATGATGAGCTCCTCCCTCTAAGCTGTGCACGGCTCGCGCCCCCTGAACAACCTCCATCAGTGTCATAGAACACACATTGGCCTTTTGAATGCCTGTTGCCATGTTCCTGTCACGCTGGTGTGAATATGATGAAGTATAGGTGTTTGCATTCCCCCTTTAAACTAAAAGACTGACTAGCTGTCCTCCAGCTACCTTCTGTTAGTTTCAATAAGGAACGCAGAGACATTAAACGTCACAAACAAGTCACAAAGTCACTAACATGAAAATAATCACGAGTTGTTCTGATTTGTCTTCCTCAACTTATCAAAAGAGCATCCATCTTTTCTTATCCATACGATGTCATGGAGCAGCAGCCGGCTGTTAACCATCAGCTGCAGCATCAGCACCAACCACTAAAGAGTCATTTTCTTTCACAACAACGTGACAGGCAACGTGTGCGTCGACAGTAGGTAGACTCATCACAATGTCCTTTAAATTCGGTCTCAATGTGTCTGTGGTGTTTTAATCACAGTCGGATGGCTCGGCTCTATTCTGGTACCAAACCTTCAGTGATACATCAACACAAATCCTTCATGTGGAAGAGATGTGTGTGTTTCAGGAGCCAGTGGTACCCTCTGCTCTGGGAAACGTTTCCTCCGTTTGTCTTCTGGTCCCCTTCCCTCTCCAACTGTGACACCTCTCATCGTTAATTCACGTATCAACAACTGGTCTGTAACATCCAGGGAGCGATGGGCTTCACCCCCCCAGACAAAGAGAGGCTACATGTTAGAAACGTTTGGAAAAAGAACTGACATTAGAATGCCAACCTGTAATGATGTGGAGGAAAGACAGACGGGAGTCCTCTGGTCTCGATGTTTCTCCCAGGTCAGTTATACGTGTAGGTTTATTTAGAAAAGCTGTTTTCATGGCAGCAGCCTTACTGACAGACAACACGGGCTGGATGTAATTCTACACATATTTCAGTACACCGCTGATTTATCAGGAGACGACGAAGCTCTCAAATGTTGTCAAGCAAACAGACAAGAACTTCTTTGTCTTAATACAGTTGGTTCTGTCTGTTGCTTGATCAAATAATAAGTTTATCAATCTAAACAGACCGTCAACACGAGCCGCTCCTGACACATTTCTTCCTTCCCCTACTGAGACCTCTCATCTATCCTCATGTGCGCCCCCCCCCTAGCCCGTCTGCTGTGTACTGCTTAAGGAGCGGGACCCTCATTCATACTGTATTTGTCTTCTGTTACCTCCATTGTGCAATAGATAATGTTTATTTTGTATTGATTACTTTGCTGTACTCTGTGTTCTCCATATGTAGCGGTATGTTTTTAATATTATTTATGCACCTGTAACTCCTCTGTACTTTGTAGAGACTGTTTCATGCTTTCATTTCATATCACGTAGCTGCAGAATCTACCAACCTTTCATTCCATAATGCTGTGGATCCATTTTTTGGAGATAGAAAAAAAATATACATTTCTCAATATTTTTTAATTATTTTGAATGTTAGAAGTTGAAAAGAAATATTTATAGAATTACAGATGAGAAATATCTAGATTAACAACGTCAGTAATTCCTTAGTCTTAACATTAATGTCTCTCTCAACATGCTGGATATTACTGACACACTGTTGCTCAGCAGTAACCAGACAAACCTGACTTACGTCTGGACTTTTTTCACTCTTGTATCTCTTTTATTTTACTCTGTTTTTGTTTGTTTGTTTGTTTTTGCCTTCTACTGCCCTTCCTCCCTTTTTAGGCGAAATAATCTGAGCTGTCTTTACTAAGATGCATATGGTGTGTACACAGTCTGTATAGTATCATGTCTGTTCTATTTGTCCTATAAAAAGTAAAGGAGATAAAGTAAACTTGATGAGGAACCGTTGGGAGGCTCGCCTACAGTTACACTATAGCTGAATATAGAAGATATGCTGGTTCCTTATGAGCAGTAATCCTGTCTACATGGTCTGTACTGTTTACTCGAATGAACATTTCAGTTGAAAGAAAACAGACTCCTATTGATTTGTTTCAGGTCAAACACTTTCTATACACCACAAAGACATTTAGAGCAAAATGACGGCACATCATGGAGTCATCAGGTCCTCCTACAGTGGGCGCAAACTCCATGCAGTCTTTGTACATATGTTAAGGTAACAGACAATGCTAGATGCAGAGCTACGCTGCTAGTTTGGTTCAAAATAAAATTCAACTGATTATAACAGAAGGTTTCATGGGGCAGTTGTCATATACAGACAAGGTCCAGATCAAATTCGTACTAAATATACAGAAAACTATTTAAAACACCTGGAACAAGCACTTGAGAAAATGTTTCCTGCATACGTACGATGGTAGAAGTTGCTAAAGCTGAATCATCGAGTCAGAAGGTGGCTGCAAACCAGGATCCACAATCCTGTCACACGGGACGGACTAACGATCAACTGATGACCAGATGTTGTGGACCGGTGATCGGTAGAAAGTGTGGAGGTGCTAAGTCTCTTCATTGCATGTGCATGTGATGTGTTTATCATCAACGTTTCAACATTCACATCATCACACGTCACGACTTCTTAACACTATTGCAAAATAATACAGTTGATCTTACGAGGGTTTGAAGTCTGTTGAGTTCATTTGGGTTCAATTTGAATTTGGATGACATGACGTATTTATATTTGCTTGATTTTAACGACACTCACTGACTTCTTTAGCTTCTATTTACAAGTCAAACTAGTTGACAATAATTCCAATATGACATGAATGCGCAATAATTGAAGTACCTTTTAACAGTCAATTAAAAACATTTCAAAGTGTTCAAGTATGCAGTAGAACCAAATCTTATGGTCGACAGTTCATCTCATGGTAATTAGCCCAACAACAGTTCAAAGCAGTAAGGAAATGTAGATGGCTGGAGAGGATTTTGTTTGGGGGACTGCTGAGCGTTAAAATTCAGAAAGCAAATAATAACCAATTAGAACGAGGAAAAAATAGGAATTAAATATAAATTAGCTTGGTTACTACGTTATACCAGAGTGTTCAGGTGTCCCTACGGTTTGATTACCAATAACGTCTAAAATACAAACCCTCCGATTCCTATCAAACTGATAAGACATTGTAGTAGACAGCACACGCGACCAGAGGTCGGCTCTACTACTGGTACAGGGCTGAGGATGATGATGTTGCAGGACTAGTAAAACCTCAAATTGCCTCTGCCGCTATTTCTGACAAAGAGGGTTTACCCCCAATGATCAAGGGGAGCCGGGCTTTAGGAACGAAGCTGTGTGCACGATTTGCATGGTAACATGTCAAACCTCCATTCACACCTCAAAGAGCATTAGCCATTAGCTGCTGCAGACGTTAAGCCATCATCAAAGTCCTCCGAAGACAAACAATGGAAGGAAAACATTGTATCTCCTTTCTGCAAGGCGGGTCTACGTAGGCTCAACTCTAAAAGAGACACAATACACATGTTGAGTCCTTCACAGCTGGATTCTGGAGCGAGGATGCCTGAACGTTGAGGCCTGTTGCATACAAACATCTGTTAGCCTGCATAGATACAGTGTCGGGCACAGGAATGTTTATGCCTGAATGCTGTACGTCTTTTAAACTTAATAACTATTTTGGTCTCCTCTCATCACGTTTTTCATAATTTGTATCATTTATGTGAAAGTTCTCCTCCCTGAGATCATCAGCAACAGAAATCCTGGAATGTTGAACCAGTTTAATCTTCAGACCTTCATTAGTTAGGGCCCGAGCACAGCACTGCTGTGGAGGACCTATTGAATCTGTATTCTAGTTCCCCCTAGTTGAATCGCCTTTTTCAGGGTCTAAATGTGCTCAAAAAGTCATGGAAATTTGCAGATGTGTTCGGCCCGGTGAAAATTTACGTATTTTATGGGTGTGGTACATGAGTGTTCAAAATTGCCTCGATGTTCTGACATGGTCAGTGAAGCATTGACACCTTGATGATGCATATTGGAGGTCATGATGACTTTTCATGACACTGGGTGGAAGGGGCGGAGCTACGAACTCTGATCATTCGCCGTCAAACATCAACCAGCTATAAATCAGCTCCACACGGTCGGACCGTCATCAAACCTCACATGTTTGATAAGAGTCCCGACCCGAACACACTTGATGAGTAATATTGATTATGGGTCATAGCGCCACCTAGTGCTGACAGGAAATGACTTGTTTTGAACTCTGATGTAGAGTTTGGTGACGTTAAATTAGGGTGTGTTTGTGAGGTTCGATTACAGTGCGCGCCTGAAGGCGGTTACGATACGGCGAATGCTGCACGCCCCGACACGCGTGGGGTGCGAGGGCCCGTTCAATGCTGCTCGCAGCGCTAGTTCAGTTTTGTGCTCGTAGTTTTGGTTGAACTTAGCAAAGAAACCTTTTCTGTACATTATCATTGGCTGAGGTCAGTGCTCTCTGACAGACCGTCTGTCAGCAGGATTGTGCAGAAAACGATTTAGCCAATACAATGAATAATGCTGGCGGGTGCACGGGAGTAGGAAGGACCGGTTCATTTTGGGGGCCGATTCCGTTTAACACATTTTTACTTGTTCTTTTTTCATGACCTGAACATATTGTTTCTCTACAAATAAACGTAGTGACTGTGATGTCCTGCACGAGTTTGCAGTTTGCTACACAATGAGGGTACGAAATCAACAGTCTTTAGCTTACAAGCATGTTCAGATATTCATTCTAAAGATATCAAAATCTGCTTTATATGCATATAAATAAAGTGTAAATTGTTTATAGTTGTGGAACAAAAACTTTTTATTCTTCAAGTTAAGAAAATCTCAATTAAGCAGGATGGACGGTGCGGACGACAGGCCTTGTAGCAGGGATATTATTGCAGAGGTAGTAAAGATGGACGCAGCAATTTAATTGCAAATCAGAATAGCTGCAAACAAGAGTGTCTTTTGAACGAGCTGTCGTTCCTTGTTCTTGTTCTCTGACAGACTGGAGCTGACGAGGCCTTGCAGGGCTCCAGTCTGACCTCCAGTAACAACCCTCTGCCTCCCCAGACAGCCGCAATGTGAAGTGAATTACATTCAGCTACATTTCAAGGATACAGCTGTGTGGTGTGAAATGAATGCTGTGCAAACACAGCAGCCATTTCTGGACATATTAGCTGTAACCCAAGCAATCTGCTATGTTAGCGAATGCTAACTGTCTCCGTATGGAATAACAGGAAATTCCTCCCCTGGTTTGTGTTTACCCTATGGTAATGGAGAGGAAATGAAAAGCCTATTGGCTTTTAACTGGGAATGCGGGTCAGATAGAACTGGAGGACGAGCGTTTTGCCTTCACGTTTGCCCAGTGTGTGTGTTTCCTAACTCCATCCTGTAATCTGTGTGCCTTCACTGTCGGCCTCATCAGCACTGCTACACCTTCCTCTTCAACAGTAAAACACACATGCTTGGTGGACTGGAAACGCTTGGGAAAGCAGGATATCCCTTATTGCCCAAGAACCATATACAACACACGGTGAAAAAAAGGCAGCTGCAGGCCGATTACTATTCCAGCAGGTGGCTCATGTCTGTCACCTTCAGGATTCACGTGACCCCACGTTCACATGAGTGAACTGGTCCTGCCAGCTGAGTGTGAGCTCAGGTGCTGCGGAGTCAAAGATGGAGTCCACAGCAAACTGGAACACTAGTTTCATGTGAAGATAATAATAATAATAATAACTCCACTACATAGAGATTGTAATCAGCTCTCACTGCTGATCTTGTATATTATCATTTTGTGTTGAGGACATTTTGACTTTTGGTCCAGATTAATTTGAAAATGAAGTTGCCGCCCAGATTATGAGCAATAACAATCAGGCACATGGCTACTGCTGAGGTTCACAAGGTCACATCCTCTCGTGTTTCTAGTCAGACTAGAGTTAGTTAAACTCATAAACAGTTGATTTCCATTGGGATCCCCCAGAATTTCTATTTAAACGAATCAAACTGACAGAGAATAATTATGAGCAGAAGAGTGAGTGAGTCTCTGGTGTTCTGGGGACACAGTTCCTGTGTAGTAAGAGTAAGTGAAACTTCTGTGTCTGAAGGGAAATCATTTGTTTTGTGCAGCCCATCATTAATTCCACATGTTTCTTGTTTGTCAAAGTCTTACATTTATTGATATAAGATGATTCTATAAACGTGGGGGTGTTGTTACGTTCCACTTCTACTGACATTGCACAAGCTAATCATGCATGTTAACATTGTCATTGATAGCATGCTGACATTCGCATTAAAACTCAGCCTGCTAGCGTGCGTTCATCTGCAGAGTCAATGAAAATGGGATCTGGCTGTCCAAACACAAATCACCTGCCCAAATACCAGATCTGTTTGAGATATAAGATACATGCAAATGTGACTGAAAAAATGATTTCATCTGTTAACACAGACATGAAATGAGCAGATCGGAGCCAATCGCTGGCAGAGACTCACACTGTTTGTGTAACGTGAGTTCCATCCTTCAAGGCAGGCAGCCTGTATTCAATCATCCTTGGCTGCGAACTCATTTAATCCGCTGCAGAAATTCGAAACTGCCCCAAAAATTAGGTACACACACGCGCACGCACGCACGCACGCACGCACGCACGCACGCACGCACGCACGCACGCACACACACACACACACACTGTATATGAGGCGCCAATTGCAAGGTCCTTACTTGGGCAAATGTTGCACACATCTACTGTACCTTGTTGCCTGTGTCTGTCTGTGTGTGTGTCTGTGTGTGTGTCTGTGTGTGTGTCTGTGTGTGTGTCTGTGTGCGTGCGTGCGTGCGTGCGTGCGAGCCATAGTATCTAATCATGCTGTCTAATCAGCGTCTTGATGTGACACCTGTGAGGTGGATGGATCATCTCCACAAAGGAGAAGTGCTCACTAACACAGATTTAGACACATTTGTGAACAATATTTGAGAGGAATAGGCCTTTTGTGTACGTAGAAAAAGCTCATGAAGAATTGGAGCAAAAACAGAAGATAAACCAGAATTGGTAAGAAGCTGCAGGTCTTCAGATGTCGCAACACTGACAGAAACTACTTTAGTTACTTAGCTGAAGGGAATTCACCTGGAGTCACACACACGCACACACACACGCACACACACACGCACACGCACACACACACACACACGCACACGCACACACACACGCACGCACACACACACACACACACACACACACACACGCACACGCACACACACACGCACGCACACACACACACACACACACACACACACACGCACACACACACACGGGGGAACAGGGGGAGGAAATCTTCTTTGACTTCAGTTGATTGAAAACAGTTGTGATCACAGCCTGATGGGCGTGATCAGCTTGGATGGAGGGATGACAGAGAGTCAGGGAAGGATGGATGGATTGACAGACGGATGATAGATTTAAGAATATGTTTATATAATGAGCCGTGCAGCCTAAAATCTCAGCTTAAGTATTCTTTACCCGTGTTCTGGTCAGATCTGTCTCCAATACATGAATTCATTCTTGGCAATCGACTGTCGGTGTCTTTACACAGGTGTTGGACATTGAATGCTTCATTGTTACATCCAAGTTGTTCAGTGTAACTTCAAAGGACCTTTGTTTCAGTCAAACAGCCAGTAAAGTCTAGCTTTCTCTATCTTTGCTGCTAGAAACTCCATCTTTTAAGTGCACTGAGACAACATTTGTTTTACAGTTTGTTTAATCGTTGTCCTGAGCAGAGAGAAGTTCTCTGCTGCTGGTATTATTTCACCTGCAGTTCTAAAACAGAATATAGTCCCTCCATTCTCTGAAACATCACACTCAGAGCAGGTCTAGACTTTATATCTGTTAAAGATACCCATCGTTCCCCCGTGAGCCGCCACTAGCTCACTTCAACTGGTCGGGTTGACAGATGAGTGCTAATTAGTAGCCAACACAGCGAGTTATAACTCTGGAGGAATGACAAGAGGAGAGAGAGGAGCTCATTGATCAGGGGTCCCCTGGTAAGTGGCTGCTAGCAGTAGTTTGTAGCCTGCTGTACACCTCCCGGACCCGGACTTTAAACAGGTTGCACAGAGGAGAATCCTGCTGAAAGCTCTGCCTCCTTTCTCATGTTGTTGCATCATTGCAGGGTATCTAAACACGTACATGATGCTCTCCTGCCAGCCTGCTCAGACCCACATGTACACAAGTCCATGTGCACAGTGTGTGTTCACATACTGGGTCTGCTTATGCACAGAATTTGAACCTGTGTATCTTAACTTTCTAAACTTTTCTCAGCTTATTATGAATGCATGAATGTTATTGGGCCTGAGACTTCCTGGATCTTATTTCCTGTCTGAAGCAGCACCCACCCACCAAACACCTCCACCTCCACCTCACATGCACCTGCAGCTGGATGACGATCCGTCACTGTCGACTGGGTTAAGACCACTGCAGCAGTTCGCCTTCTATTTTTCATTCTGATTTTAATTTCCTTGTACATACTGGAGTTCAAATACATTCATTTATAACTTCAGGTTATATTATAACTGCAAATAATTTAATCTACAGAGATTTATATTCTGTGCCTTCTCTCCTCTTCCATCCCTCCCTGCCTGTGCTCCTCTTCCTCATTCCACCCCTCCCATTCACCCTCCATATCCTCAGGAGAAAGGAAGGATGAAAGGTGAAACTGTCCAAAAGGTCCGAACCCAACAGAACTGACTTTCCAGCCGGGGGATTCTATCATACCTACGTACACAGACGGGGCTCCAGTGGTTTCCTCCGTCAGTGGTGCTGCTGTCCCAGTAGATGGCATTCTCTTCCCAGAAATGGAATTCCCAGGTTTCCTCAGCCAACATCTGCAGCTTCAGCAATCCTTCAGGAGAAGATTTTTCCAGTAAAGGCAGATTTTTTTGCCAGAAACTGCTTGGCTGAAATTCAGTGGAAATGTTTCTACTACGTCCAGTGAATATTATCTCTACTCAGAGTTTTACTGCCAATATTTAGCAGGTACTTCGTTTTCATAAATCAAGATACAGTATCTCTAAGCCTGCACTCACTAGAAAAGCAAAACAACATCTCAAATGTGACGGTAGAAAGATTTGTTTTGGGGCTCAGAAAGCTGAACTAGATAGAAACATAGTTTTGGATCTAAATGTAAAGTGAGAAAGTCTAATTGACGGTTTGACCTCAGTGACTGGAGGGGAATGACAGTAAATCTCAAACTCTCTGGTATCAGTTTTCTCCTCACACGTTTGGTTTTACGAGTGTATTATGTTGGAGCAGCGTAAGCTGTTTGATACTCTGGAAGGGGAGTTCCACTGAGATAAACTGTTGCGCAAGAGCCAGCGAGCTTGTTAAAAGATGCTTCGATCCACATTTTGTGCGACTGCTCTGATGCAGTCCTCTCCCGGCATATACTTCATGCATTTCATCAATCTGGAATATTTTTTCAGGACATTGACTTCAGTAGAACTGACTCAGGGTTTCGGAGCCGTCCTCTGACCTGCAGGCTTCCCTCTGAGCGGCCCACGACTTCACACCTGAGAGAGTATAAAGCATCGACCCCCCCCGGAGTCGGAGCTTCACACGCTCTGCAACAGCAGACGCCCTCCTGTACCCGTCTGAAAAAGTGAAATGAAAATGTTTTCAATGTTTTCACTTGAGTAAATGTACTAATGATAGATACGGGGCTTCCTCTTTTCTCGGGGCTGGCACGAGGCCAACCTGAAGATGACAGTGGCTTGTTCAAACCAAAATAGACGCAGGCCTTCTGAGTGTGAAATGTAGAGGTGGTGAAGGGTGTCATGAGAAACTATCATCTCTGTGTTTGCAAGTCAGAAGATATAAACCAATCAGCTCTCTGTTTGACTGATTAGGTTAAAGGATAGCTGCGGTGCATCACCAAGTTGGTGTTATTTTCATTATTCTGACGTTCATTTTAATTGTTCATGTTGTTATTGGTGATGTGATGACACTTAAAGTAAACTTTGTAACAATATTCATGACGTTGACTAACTATCTCACTCCGACGCTCTTAATTTGGCGGCGGCGGGGAGAAAGGAACAATACATGCGGTTGCAGCTTGAGGGAGCAGCCGCCCGAATCAGTCTCATTCTTTCAGTCTCTAACCAGAGCTGCTGTATACAGGTGAGAGTTGGAATGTAAATCGATTAATGAACAGAGAGTTTCAGCCTCCAGCTCATGTCAAGGAAGTTAGAATTTCCCTCTTTCTCACAATAAAGGTTCCTGGTGTCTACCTTCATGGTAATAATTCAATGGTTCACCTTCCCTTCATCTGTTTCCAACCTATCTGAGCGCCTGAATGCTTGTGTGTTGACCTACTGTCGTTATTGTTAGTGGTGTTGAATGCAAACATGTTCCCAGATCTCACATTAACTTGCTGTCCTCACCACAGATCTGCACGCTGCACGGTTACGGCAAAAAAAACACACCAGTCCTCAGTATTTCTCTGAGCTGTTTCTATTTGTTCTGCACCACCGCAATCGAAGGTAAAAAAAAGTGAGATCGCTCCTCGTGTGCAAACAGTCAGAAGAGGGAAACCCTCCACACCGTCTGCCCTCACTGCATCAAAGAGGGTGTTGATGTCCGTCTATCTGTTTTCACAAGCTACCAAAGAGTGGTGAACATCTTTGGAGAGGTGGATTCAGATCCTGTTAGATGATTTATATAATATATATATGATATATAATATAATATAATTCAAATTGACTCAGGCTCTCCATGTTTCCCCGTGTTTTTACGAGAGGCCGTGCAGCAACAGAGACCTTTGCTGTGCTGCAGTGCAGCCAGCTGATCTTCCTCTCTCTATCTTCTCCCTCCGTCATCTAAATCCTGCATCAACGGCCCGTGACTCTACATATTAATGTCCATCTCAGGGCTCCTTATCACTGACTTCTGATCTGACACACTAGTGATTCAACCCACAGCCATGACCTTATCTTATCATCTCATAAAGGAGGCAGATAAATTCTCCTTGGAATGAAGAAGAGTCTATTTCCCGACATTCATTCCTTCAAAAAGCCTAAAAAACAATCCGATCTTTGGCCTCCTCACTCGTGAACTTTTCTAGAAGCCAGTAGTTCTTTTTGTTGTTGATTTGAGAGAGGGTTTCTCTTTCTTCTCACCCCTCCATCACTCCCACTCCTTGTGGTTCGCCCCTATGCCCCTACGCAACCTCCATCTATATCCAGCCCCTGTAATTATGTCAATGTAATGTTTGTATTTATAGGCAGCTGCCACAGAACTCTGGCAGCCGTGATGTCCCAGCTGTGAAGCACCGGCATAAAAAATGTGTTTTTGCTGTAGAAAATCTGATTTTTTAGACTGTGAAAGCTGATTTTGTTTCCTTGCAGAGGTTCACAACCGGTTTGCCTCCGAACCCTGCAGAGCAAATCAGAGCCTCCTCACATCCCTTTGATCCAGGTTGCATTGGTGTAAGAGTAGTTTACTTTACCTCTTCAGATTGTTTCATTCGGACAGTTTTTAGTGTTGAAGTAATCAACCACACAGGTTTATCTTGTGACCACTTTAGGGTCCAAACTTCTAGGTTTCGAACTGTTGCTTCTAAACTACGAACTTCAGGATCAATTCAGATTTTCATATCGAACCATCTCCTGATTCTCCACAATCACACTCAGGACTCAGAAATCATGTTGTTCATTTAGTTTAATATGTACATTAAAATAAACTATTTACATTATATAAAAATGTTTCTATTTACAAGGCAGTACATTTTATCAAGACACAAACAAACAACTCTTATTGCCAAAGACTGTGTAGCCCTTTGTCAACCAGGCGGCATTGAGATGGCAGCACTTGTGTGAGACGTCCGACTGTGAGACCCTGACTTCAAATGCTTGTAGACGACAGACAGACATTCAATTCAAGCCTTTGAGGAGGACAGATTGAAAGGCAGTTTTAGAACAAAACATTGTCTCAAAGCTTATTTCACGTGCTCTTTACACTTACAATACAGCACACGGAATCAGACTTTGATTGTCTTTGCCAGTGGAGAATATGGCACTCGTGAGATGCTTAATAAAATGCAAAAAAGAAAAGGCATTAATGGTGAGAATAGAAAACAGAGTTCTTTGCTCTTCCGAGGATCGTCTGCTTCCAGTTGCTTCAGCGGCATGTGCCAGACATGTTGAGTGGATGTTCCTTTTTTATTTTAGTCTACACAAACACCGATAGTTCCAGACAAAAAGTAGTACCAGCTACATCGTTTAAAAAAAGGCTTTAGTCTGAACAGAATTGATCTGTTTCTGTCATATTTGGCTGTATTTTCTCGTTGGATTGTTGTCATTTCTTTTATTTCAGAAAATATCATTTAAATATATTTTTACAAAGAATAATTTGAGGGCATCTCATGTTGATGCTCCTTGTCCCAATGAAACACAATAATCCTATAATATACCTGTAGGTATTACAGTGTAGTCACTAGTGGCCTCATCATGCTGTATGGCTGTTTATCCTGTACCACTAGACTTAATACTCCTACAGGCGGTCACGGTTTGGATATATTTGCATAGCGTCCTTCTATAGCTGATCGTAGGATTATTATAGTTCTTTATCGAGCTGATGTGGTGCATAGAAGTCCTTGTCTTCTCTCCTGTGGTCTTTCTCCTCACATGTGTCTCTTCATGTGCAGGGCGAGGTGGTCTGACCGGGAGAACGCTCGTTCACACAGGTGGCACTGAAACGGCCGGTGTCCGGTGTGCTTCCGGAAGTGACGCGTGAGCTCGTCGGACCGAGCGAACTTCCATCCGCAGCCCTCCCAGCTGCAGTGGTACGGTTTCTCTCCTGTAAGGTGAAATACAAGCGTGAGTGACGTCACAGTTTGAAGGCAGTCACGTGTTGAGGGATGATGGACAAACAAGCATCCGCTTCGTTCGTGTGGTCAACTCACCTGTGTGGGTCCTGAGATGCGCCTTCAGGTGGGAGCTCTTGGTGTAGGTCTTCCCACAGCCAGCGAAAGTGCAGGTGTGTGTTGCAGTGCGTTTCCTTGGCCAGGACCGGCGACCCCTCTTCGGCTTGGTGTCCATCATTTCCAGCGGGGATGAGGGCGGGGTGAGCAGGACCCGCTGGCCGGTGGCCGGCTGCTGCTGCTGCTGCTGCTGCATGGCCATGGACGCGTCCTCCCCGAACAGGCCGGGGAACTGGTGATGGCGATGCGCCCCGGGGAAGGACAGCTGAATCCCGTGGTGCGGGTGAGGGAATCCCCCCGGTGCGTTGCGGTGGTGGGGGTGGAAGCTGTGCGGGAATGTCAGTGATGAAGAGTTGCACATCTGCGGCTGGTGGCACTCGGAGCTCATCAGGTCGTCCGGGCTGAGCGGCGGCGTCATGCTGCCGACGGCGGCCTGTGGAGAGTTGGCCAGCCGCGGCTGCTGCTCGTACGACATCATGCAGGACACGTTGCCCTCATGCTTGATTTTGGTGCAACTTTGAGGCACCAGACCCATGACAGGTCCGTAAGTGTCCATGGAGGCGGGCTCCACTTTTATGTTCAGATGCTCGGGGAATAAATCCTGAGAGGTCTGGAAAGGCGAGGAGCTGATCAGGAACCTGCCTTGGATATTGGAGCAGTTCGCGGGGAGAAAGTTGGTATCCACGTCGGAGCGAAGGAGCTCCGCCATCAGGCTGTTGTAGGGCGGCGGAGGACTGTTCATGTCGGGGACAGAGGTGTAACCAGCCGGCTGCTGGTGATACACGGCCGCCCCGGAGGCTCGTGATCCGTCGGAGACAGCGGTATTAGAGAGTATAAACTCAAGATCCAAGAACTTATCCAGGTCCTCGTCGTCTTTTCTGCCCAGGCAGCTGCTGTCCATGTCGGGGACGTTGTTCATCTCGCTCTTCCACCCCTGGAGGAGGATGAACACTCGTTAGTTTCATAACATTCAGAAGTAACTTTCCCCACTCCTTCATATGACTGATTAATGTCCCACTCTGATCACGAAACCCGCCAGATTCTAGATCTAGAGATAGTTTTAGATTTTATAAAGCCATCAAATCAATGTAATAAAACAATCAGAATCCCCCAAACTTCCAAGGACACATTAGCAAAGTTCTGATTTGGCAGCCTGCCAGAACAATGCATGCATGAACCTGACAAACTCTGCACACAAAACAAGTGTAAAGTACTTACATCTTCCCAGGATTTCTCCTTTTGGTTGGCAAATGTAGAAATTGATGGTAATATGGTCCCACTCAAGGCCATTTCCATGCGTTATAAAAAGCAGAAAAACTTCCCTAAATGATAAGAAAAAAACACTTGTATTGTTAAAAGAAAATCACCAGAGTCCGCTGAGTTTCCAGAAAAAGCTACAGAGCGCGTCGCTTCTTCTGCCGTCTGTTGAGCAACTGCTTCCCACTCATGTGCGCCTGGAAGGAGCTGTCTTTCTAATAAATATTGTTCACTTCACAGATGGACCAATGCGAGGCTGGAGGAAGGAAACGCGTCCAGGATGGGGACGCTACGCACCGGCCACCCCCTCCAAATTTAGCCTCGGTATAAAAGTCCTCTTTCCCTGCGAGTCAGAGACACAGAGGTGGGGAGGCAGCAGAGGAGGACTGATGCAGAATGCTCTGTGCGCTGCGCCGCGGGCAGCTACTTAACCTTCTCCGGGAGAATGAGACCCGCCTCTCCGCCAAACCTGTCCAACAACAACTGGCAACTGGCAGGGCAGAGCCCGCCCCCAAACCCGCACCACTAAACTACATAATAGGCAATTAACAGTTGTTGAAAAAAGAGCTGCGAGAACGACACTAGACACACAAGCTTTATACAAGAGGAAGAGACGATGTCGCAGGTGCTGAGTGTTTTGCTGAGTTGGGTTCGGTGCGCATTTACGCACACGACGAATCCGCATTCTTTCCCATAATTATCGTGTTCTAATGTATTTGTTGACTGTTTAGTTCGGCCCATGACAACACATATCTCACTGGTTAATACAATGCTCGTCCTTAAATGTGAAACATGTTTGTGCTTCACTGTCAGAAAGTAGAATAATGTCTCTGTTAGAACACGAGGGGCCGCGGAGACCTCAGGATGGGATCCGATCAGAGTTCCTCTGCTCCACCGGAGTGTTGGCAGCAGCAGCAGCAGCAGCAG